>CAUYON010018325.1:0-31880 GCA_963573935.1 Arctocebus calabarensis
CCCAGGAGTTGGAGGTTGCTGTGAGCTGTGATGCCACAGCACTCTACCCAGGGTGATAGCTTGAGGCTCTGTCTCAAAACATAAACAAAAACAAAAACAAAACACCAGTTAGCTGAGTGTGGTGGCTCATGCCTATAGTCCCAGCACTTTGGGAAGCTCCTGTGGGAAGATCACTTGAAACCAGGAATTCGAGAACAGCCTGGGCAACATAGCAAGACCCTGTCTCTACAAAATTTTTAAAATTAACTGGGTGTGGTTGCATGCACCCACAGTCCCTGCTTCTTGGGAGACTGAGACAGATGGAATCTCTTGAGCCCAGGAGTTTGAGGCTGCAATGAGCTACCATTAGGCCATTGCACTCCAGCCTGGGTGACAGTGAGGGACCCCCATCTCTAACAACAACAAAACACCATTTAAATTCAAGAGAGAAATCATTTAGAAACACATTCCTCAAGAATTATGTGATACAACTATAAAGTCTCCAAACAAGAACTATAGAAGAGTGCTTGAGCCCAGGGAAAGAACTGGGAGATGATTAAGAAATGTCCAAGCAGTGCCTGATTGGGGATGCATGAAGGTAGGGAATCCCTGGAAAGGAGATCGATATAATAATTTAATGAGAAAGAATGAAGAGACCCTTTCTGAGGTCTGTGATTAGGAAGCTGATAATTTTAACCAGTGGAAAGTATAAATATCCCCCAATTTTTATTTATTTATTTTATTAGATCATAACTGCATCCCAAATTAACTGGGAAAAATGTATACTGCACTCAGATTCATAGCTTCTCCAAAGAATCCCTCAAGTCATTCTCTGACATCAGACAGCCCTGGCTATAAACCCTTGCTTGCTCTTCCACTCACCACCTCTGTAACTTTGGAGAAGTCACTTAACCTTTCCGTGATACAGTCATCTCACCTTCCAAATGGAGATGACAAGAGTACTTCTCTCAAGGGGGTAAATGACTATCAGTGAATGATGACATATGTAAAGCACTTAGCACAATGCTCGGTACCTAACAAGTGCTCAATGAAGAGTAGCTGTTATTAAATGGAGAGGCTTCTACAAGCCATAAAGTCCTTAATATAAGCCCACAGTGTAGGTTTGGACTAGGTGGATACATCTGAAGCCCTTCTCTAGATTAGGTACCCTGTTACCATAACTCTGGGTAAGAGTCTATTTACTTTTTTGTCCCTACCGCTATCCCCTGACCCCACGCCCCTGGCCAGCTCCCTAGACTGATCTTTTAATACAAGGACTGTCTCATTCAACCTCTAAATCCACAGCTTCTAGCTCAGGGCCTGGCACAAGGGAACTCGGAGTAAACATTGATTGAACTGAAACTGACAGCCTGAGTCACCAATGGTAACGTCAGCCTCATTTTCATTCTCAGGGTAGGGTTTGAATGAGGAATGACTGACAAAGAGGTGGCTCCATATCCCAAAGAAGGGTTTCTTATCTTAGAGTTTGCAGCAACCATCACCAAGGATATTACTGTCCCTATTTAAAGGGTTCATTATAAAGTGTAAATTCCTAAAGTCAATGTCATTTACTTCAATATAAACATGGAGGAAACCTCTGGGCTGGACCCATCTGCAGCTGCTCCGTTCCACAAAGACTTTTTATTGTAAGGGTCCCCAAAGAGAATAGTAATCCTCCTTGTGTTAGCTTCAATATCCTGCATTCTCTTAAAAGATTCCTTTTGCCTCTGTCACTACTGAAATTATCTGTGCCCTCCTTAAATGTATTTGTGGTTTCTAGTCTATACCACCTATTTGGGTAACAAGTTACCTGAATTGCCTACCTGTGCATACAATAGGTTTTAAAACAAATTCTTTTTTTTTTTTTTTTTTGAGACAGAATCTCATTCTATTGCCCTGGGGGATAGAGTGCTGTGCTGTCATAGCTCACAGCAACTTCGAACTCCTGGGTTCAAGTGGTCCTCTTGGCTCAGCCTCCTGAGGAGATGGGACTACAGGTGCCCGCCACAACAACTAGCTAGTTTTTCTATTTTTAGTAGCGATGGAGTCTCTCTCTTGTTCAGGCTGGTCTCCAACTACTGACTTGAGGTAATCCACCAGCCTCAGCCTCCCAAAGGGCTGGGATTACAGGCATGAGCAACCGTGCCTGGCTAAAACAAATTCTAACATCATTTTTTCCAAGTTTTGATGGATGCCTCCTTGAACTGTACTGTATTTTATACCGTTGGACAAGTCCATGTTTACACTATATATATTATTACTACATTATAGGGCCCTAGACCTCTCCAAAGAGTAGCTAAACCAAATACAACCTCACTTTACTCAACTTAATAGGGATTTTAAGTTTCAATTATTTCGCTAAACTTACGCTGAAAATAGGTTGCCCAACGGCTTTGTATTGTCAAACTGGCTGGTAATTGTAAGCGGTCCTAAACAGTCATGTTTTTATATCCCCTCGGAGCATTCATGAGCTCTTGATCAATAGAAACAAATTCAGAGTGGTGCCCGTAGCTCAGTGAGTACGGCGCCGGCTGCATACTCCGAGCTGGCAGGTTCAGACCTGGCCCAAGCCAGCTAAAACACAGCAATGAGAACTGCAAAAAAAAAAAAAAAAAAAAGTCTGGCACTGTGGCATGCGCCTATAGTCCCAGCTACTTGGGAGGCTGAGGCAAGAGCATCGCTTAAGCTCAACAGTTTGAGGTTGCTGTGAGCTGTGACTCCATAGCACTCTACCCAGGGCCACAGTTTGAGACTCTGTCTCAAATACACACACATACACATAGAAACAAATTCATTATAAGTTTCCCTTCCTTAAGAGGTATTTCCTTTGGTCTTCTAGTTTTTAATTAACTAGATTTTAGCGTGACTCCACTTCTCTGTACATGGCTAAAGGACGATTTCATTTGTTTTTCCAAAGTTCCTAGTTCAGTGTTCTGCATACACTGAATTCCTTTTAATTACGTGCCTTTTTGGGTTCTGTTTTTCTGTACTTGAAGTCTCAGCTCAAAAGGAAAAGGGGAAAGTGCAAATTTGGTAACACTCTGACCTATGTGGTAACAGGGCAAAAAAAGGGGAGGGGGTGTTATAAAAATGTTTTTCTCTGTGTAGTCCTACTTAGGAAATCCGCAAACAAAGGATCTTCTTCCTTATTACAAGTTTGATTCAAAACCCTGTATGGTTCAGCATGCCCTTAAAGCTAAGGAACAGGGTTAGGCCTCCCTCCATGGCAGAGGAATGGAAAAAGCCATTGTTGGACAGGGGCCCATGTGGCATGCTAGTGAGTTGCCATATCCTAGCCAACTTGTCTTCTTGATGTAGTTCATGACAATTTTGGACACCTTGATTTTAACTCCTTCTCTCGCCTTTTTCTTCCATCTCTTTGTTTCTTCTCTTCTTTGGAAATTCCCATCCTCTCCATCTCTCCCATCATTGCCTGCCTATGTAGTCCTTAAGCTAGCACCCACCCACTACTAAAGGCTATCAGGGATAAAGAGCCTGGCTACCTCATACATATCATGAATACAATGGGAAGATTCTATAATTGAATTTAGGGAGACAACAATACAATGTGGGGGAGAGTAAGGGTAATAGGGAGTTCTTTTTCTCTCGGAACATACCTGAAAGTCATAAGCAGAATAGGGTGGCAGGTGAGGAGGACTATGGTAGTAGGTATTGTAGGATGCCACTTGGGGACGAGCATAGTAAGAAACAGTTGGGTGGACATTTTCAACAGAACAGTTCAGTGCCGGGAGAGTTGGATTCTGCATAAAAACACCAATTAGAAACAACATTAAAAATTCATCACGTATACATATACATACCTTATATATGAAAATAAGGTTTCACAAAACAATAAAAAAATTCATTACTAAGAGAATGGTTAAATAAACTTGGAACATTTATACTATGGAATACTCTGAGCTATTGATGAACAATGATTATACAGGATATATTTTTTACTTTTTTTTTTTTGCATTTTTTACTTTTTGAAAAATCTACCATAATAAATTAATATAGCACGATTCAAATTTATGTAAAATAGACCCAAACAATTATATATGTATGCATGTAAATGCAAATAAATTAAACATGGACAAATTCATAAGCAAACTATTAATGTGGTTATGTCTAGAGAAAGGAGTAGTATTAGAAGGTGATGGAGAGTCTTAACTTTCTACTGTATCTATCAAAGTTTTTACAAGTAATATGTATTGTGTCATTTCCTCCATTTTTTGATGTGAACAATTCATACTACAGAAAAGTAGAAATTATTTGTGATTTTTTTTTTTTGAGACAGAGTCTCACTTTGTCACCCTCTGAAGAGTGCTATGGCATCATAGCTCACAGCAATTTCAAACTCTTGGGCTCAAGCAATTCTCTTGCCTCAGTTGAGAACCAAGTAGCTGAGACTATAGGTGTCCGCTGCAACACCCAGCTATTTTTAGAGATGCGGTCTCACTCTTGCTCAGGCTGGTCTCGAACTCCTGAGCTCAAGCAATCCACCTGTCTCAGCCTCCCAAGTGCTGAGATTACAGGCATGAGCCACCACACCCAGCCATTTATGTGATTTTTTTTAGAAACAAGATTTTAAAAAGAAAATAAAATAAGACTCAAAATATAAAATATCAATCAAGTGGGGCACAGTGGCTCACATCTGTAATCCTAGCACTCTGGGACTAAGGAAGGGGTTAAACTTCCCTCCATGGTAGACGAATGGAAAAAAGCCACTGTTGGACAGGGGCCCATGGTGGTATGCTAGTGAGTCGCCATATCCTAGGATATGGAGGCTAAGGCAGGAAGATCCCTTGAGCTCAGGAGTTTGAAACCAGCCTGAACAAGAGAAAGACCCCCATCTACTAAAATTAGCCAGGCATCCTAGCAGGCACCTGTAGTCCTAGCTACTCAGAAGGCTGAGGCAGGAGGATCTCTTGAACCTAGGAGTTTGAGGTTGCTGTGAGCTCAGCTGACACTTGGGCACTCTAGCCTGGGAAACAGGCTAGAAAAAAAAAAAAAGAAAGAAAGAAAAAGAGAGAGAATACCAAATAAGTAAGACTAAACAGGCTACTGTTCTTGCTGTGACAGAGTGTGTTCACTCATGAAGAGTTTACAAAAGTTGTGAAGATTCTTGGAGATTGCAACCCTCCTAAGTAGAGCTACCCTACAGACATGAAAAGTATTGTTTCTCATCAGCCCTACAGGCTAGAGGTGAAATCCTAGCAGTGCACAGAAGCCGTGCAAGACCAAGCAGAATATATTGATTGTTTTTTCTTTTTGCAAACAAAATAGCATAGAAATAATTGTATATGCTTTTTATTATTATATAACATGGAGATGTGTGCAGTTCTTTAAGGATTAAAGTTAATCTTGTCCAGGAGGGAGGCTCTGTTCTAATCAGGTTCTAAGCATTGCTAAAGGTGTTTCCCATTGCTCATTAGTTCCCAAGTAGGACTGTGCTTTATACCACGTGGGTAATGGTGTGGGATAAATGGTTTTTCTATCTTCCATGTCACTGACTCCTCCGTTTGTGTGTATAATCAAGAGCTGTCTGAAAAATCAAATCTGTCTTCTTTCTAGCACATATTTATGCCACATTAACAGAGAGCAGAAGCTTTCTCGCGAGTGATCAAAATGTGTAAGCAAGCTTTGGCAGTGGCATAGGCAACGATGTTAGGGCGTTGGCAAGAGAAACTCCCTTGCAGCAAGTTTCAACACAATTCTGCTCTCTTTCTTGGAGTGGGTTACTGTTTACATCTTTAGGAAGTTTGAAGAGCTACAATCCTCTGTCATTATAATGCAGCTCACAGACACCCAGAGAAATATTTGTCAGCCTCTCTAATGTGTGAGAGAGGGCTGTGATTTTAAGTATTCGAAGGGCTAGCTTGATTTACAGAGGAAGAACACTCAGAAAAGCCCCTTACCTCACCACCAGAATTCTAAGAAGAAATTTTATTCTTGGAGAAGCATTAGAAATCATGTTCCCTTGGCCTTCTGTCAATTAAAAACACATTCTCCAGCTTTTGCAAAATGAAACCAGCTCTTCCCTCTAAGTAAACTAAGCCTAACTATGGAGAAACAATCATGCAAGGTAAACTGTACCTATAAAAGTTTTCATGTCTTCAACAAGGCCAGAGGTCCAGGATAATATAGTAGTATCTCTATAAGTTGAGTATCCAAGGGACTGTAACAAGTGGTGAACATACCGAGGTGGTCAACATAAGGAACTAGGCCTACTATACTCATAGGTACATGTGCATGTCCAGTCTATGAAAATTAGGTCAACTTAAGGATATGGTCAATGTAGGGAGTTGGTCAATTATGAAGGTCTACTATATTTGAAAGGAAGTTGGCTAATATATAGAACAGAGGTTCTCAACCTTTGGGTTGCTGTATTAAAGGGTCACAGCATTAGGAAGGTTGAGAACCACTGATATAGAAAGAAGCAAGGGGGGTGGAGGCAAGATGGACAACTGGAGCCATCTTTCCACAGAGGCTCCCATCCAGGAGAGTTAAAGGACAGAAGTTTAGCAAGTAAGCTGATGGTTTGGAGCTGAGTCAAGAAAGAAGGTTGAAGAATGCACATCAACCCTGCTGAGGCAAGCTGCAACCCCAAGGAAACAAACAATAGGTACAAAATCCATCGCCAAGCAGATGGGAGTCCCCTCCTCCATGAGAGTGGCTTGCAGTATACTTTCTACAAACAAGTGAGCAGAATTCAAATCTCTTCCTATTTTATCCCACAGGAGAGACCCTCTAAAAACTGGAACCCCTTCCTCAGAGAGGACCCACTAGTGCACCATGGCACTCTCCCGCCAGGCATAAAACTGTATATATTCTCTACCTGCAATTCTGAACTCCCAGCACTCCCTTCCACTCTCACCCTGAGGTCTGGAAGCCTGTCCCCCATGGAATCCAGATTCTTGGGCATTTTCTCAAAAGGTGTGGACAAGGCATAAGCTATTGCAGGTCTGTGCTGATTCTGTGGCATGAGTGTAAAGAGACTCATGGACCAAGGGAGAGGGGGAAGTGGTGTCCCGTGGCACAGAGCAGCAGTGTAGCAGCAGGAACAATAGGGCTCACACCCCTGGGGATATTTTGGAGAAACACTCCCCACCTGTCTTGGCAACCAGAGAAAGTCAGGCCTCTAATCCAGTGGCAGCCACTGGGGAACAGATCTGGGACAGAAATGCAGGCCCCGTGAGCAAAGGGTATGGCTGAGGCAGTACCTGCCTGGGCAGGGTGTGGCAGGATGGAGACTAGAACTCACACGCACAGAGATGGCATACTCCTAGGGCAGGGCTGGGTCATAAGTGCTGCTTTAGTTAGCCTAAGATGCACCTGGCCTCCAGGGGATCATAGCTGAGACAAAAGCAGGCAGGGCAACAGCACCAGCCCAGGGAGAGGCAGGAACTGAGAGTTGAGTGTGAGCTCTAACTGCACCCACCCCAACACAGAGTGCAGCAGAGACGGAGACACCAGCTCCGGGCAGTGGCACGGGGCGGAGCTGAGCCGCAGTTTCTATGAACTCAAACAGCGCCTGGCCCACAGGGGAATATAGCCAGGAACTTTTGAAAAACTTGATACCCCAAATTCTACCAGGCTTATCAATATTCTCAATTAATGTGGATGGCTTAAATTCTCCTCTGAAAAGGCACAGGTTGGCTGACTGGATACAAAAACTCAGGCTAGATATCTGCTACATACAAGACTCTCATCTTATCTTAAAAGATGTAGACGCAGGGTGAAGGAATGATCATCTATATTTTAGGCAAATGGAAATCAGAAAAAAAGCAGGTGTTGCAATTTTATTCACAGATACAATAAGCTTTAAACCAACAAAAGTAAGGAAAGATAAGGATGGTCACTTCATATTTGTTAAGGGTAACACTCGACAGAATGAGATTTCAATTATTAACATTTATGCACCCAACCAGAATGTGCCTCAATTTATAAAAGAGACTCTAACAGACATGAGCAACTTGATTTCCTCCAGCACCTTAATAGTTGGAGATTTTTACACTCCTTTGGCAATGTTGGATAGATCCTCCAATAAGAAACTAAGCAAATAAATTTTAGATTTAAATTTAACCATTTAACAATTAGATGTAACAGACATCTACAGAACATTTCGTGCTAACAAAATTGAATACACATTCTTCTCATTGGCCCATGGAACATTCTCCAAAATTGATCACATCTTAGGTCACAAGTCTAATCTCAGCAAATTTAAAAGAATAGAAATTATTCGGACCATCACGGAATAAAAGTTGAACTCAGGAACAACAGGAATCTGCATACTCTTACAAAAACATGGAAACTAAATAAACGTATGCTGAATGATAGCTGGGTCATAGATGAGATTAAGAAGGAAATTACCAAATTTTTGGAACAAAATGATAATGAAGACACAAACTATCAGAACTTTTGGGATACTGCAAAGGCAGTCCTAAGAGGGAAATTTATAGCAATGTAAACCTTCCTCAAGAGAAATGGAAAGAGAGGAAGTCACAACTTAATGGGACATCTCAAGCAACTGGACAAGGAAGAACATTCCAATCCCAAACACAACAGAAGAAAAAAAATAACCAAAATTAGAGCAGAATTAAATGAAATTGAAAACAAAAGGATTATACAACACATCAATAAATCAAAAAGTTGGTTTTTTGAAAAGGTTAATAAAATAGATAAACCTTTGGCTAGCCTAACCAGGAAAAAAAGAGAAAAATCTCTAATTTCATCAATCAGAAATGGCAAAGATGAAATAACAACAGACTCCTCAGAAATTCAAAAAATCCTCAATGAATATTACAAGAAACTCTATTCTAAGAAATACGAAAATTTGAAGGAAATAGACCAATACTTGGAAGCATGAAACCTTCCTAGACTTAGCCAGAAAGAAGGGGAAAGGTTGAACAGGGCTATATCAAGTTCCGAAATAGCATCAACTATATAAAATCTTCCTAAAAAGAAAAGCCCGGGACCAGATTGCTTCACATCAGAATTCTAACAAACCTTTAAAGAGGAACTAGTACCTATATTACTTAACCTTTTCCAAAATATAGAAAAAGAAGGAATACTACCCAACACATTCAATGAAGCAAACATCATCTTGATCCCCAAACTGGGAAAAGACCCAACAAGAAAAGAAAATTATAGACCAATATCACTAATGAATATTGATGCAAAAATATTCAATAAGATTCTATCAAACAGTATCCAGCAACACTTCAAACAAATTATACACCATGACCAAGTGGTCTTTATCCCAGGGTCTCAAGGCTGGTTCAATATACGTAAATCTATACATATAATTCATCACATAAACAAATTAAAAAACAAAGACCATATGATTCTCTCAATTGATGCAGAAAAAGCTTTTGATAATATCCAGCATCCTTTCATGATCAGAACACTTAAGAAAATTGGTATAGTAAAAAAAAAAAAAAGAAAGAAAATTGGTATAGAAGGGACATTTCTTAAACTGATAAGAGACCATCTACAGCAAACCCACAGCCAGTATCATACTGAATGGAGTTAAACTGAAATCTTTTCCACTCAGATCAGGAACCAGGCAAGGTTGCCCATTGTCTCCACTGCTTTTTAACATTGTAATGGAAGTCTCAGCCATCGCAATTAGGCAAGAAAAGGCGATCTAGCATATCTATATACGGTCAAAGGAGATCAAACTTTCACTCTTTGCAGATGATATGATTGTACATCTGGAAAACACCTGGGATTCTACTACAAAACTCTTAGAAGTGATCAAGGAATACAGCAGCATCTCAGGTTACAAAATCAACACTCATAAATCTGTAGTCTTTATATATACCTACAATAGCCAAGGTGAAAAAAACAGTCAAGAACTCTATTCCGTTCATGCCAAAGAAGATGAAATATTTGGGAGTTTACCTAACAAAGGACGTGAAAGGTCTATATAAAAATAAAAAAATTTTTTAAAGTATATATAGAAAGAAATACAGAAGAAAACATGAGAGGAGGATTGAGTGAGCATAGGAAAGCCACTGAAGAGAAGAGAATCAAAGGTAGAGGATGTAGAAAAAATGGACAGAGAAACAAGAGAGAAAAAGGAAAAGGATAGGTGGACTGAAGAGTTGGGCAGGGACTGGGCAAAAGAAATGGCCCAAAATAATTGATCTGGTTGTGGGCGGCGCCTATGGCTCAAAGGAGTAGGGCACTGGCCCCATATGCCAGAAGTGGCGAGTTCAAACCCAGCCCCAGCCAAAAACTGCAAAAAAAAAAAAAAATTGGTCTGGTTGTACTTTAAACCAATAGTCTGATTTTACAATAAATTTGGGCTCTGTCCCTATTCGTGTGCCCATATAGAAATGTGGTGGTGGGGGGTGCGGTGCCTGTGGCTCAGCAAGTAGGGTGCTGGTCCCATATACCGAAGGTGGTGGGTTCAAACCCGGCCCCGGGTGAACTGCAAAACAAAAAGATAGCCGGGCCGTTGTGGTGAGCGCCTGTAGTCCCAGCTACTTGGGAGGCTGAGGCAAGAGAATCACCTGAGCCCAGGAGTTGGAGGTTGCTGGGAGCTGTGATGCCATAGCACTCTACCGAGGGCAACAAAGTGAGACTCTGTCTCTACCAAAAAAAAAAAAAGAAATAAATGTGTGTGTGTGTGGGTGTGTATTTTTCTATTAAAATTATGGAGCTTAAGTTTTGAGACCCTTATTATTGATCAGTAGCATTCTAAGCTCCAGTAAAAGAAAAGGTTACTAGGTAGCAGAGGAAATGGTGGAAGCAATCTTGCCTGGACAAAACTGAGTCTATTTTGAGACAATGATTGTGGACTTTGGAAAGAACGCCACTTTTATTCCTTTCTAGTTTACTCCAAACCAGAGACACGAATTATGAGAAAAAGACAAGATATGTTCACTTTTTAAAAATTTAGCTCAAATCTTCCTTCCTTTGGCCAACAAACACTTTGTCCAACATTACTTTATAGATTTTTTTTTTACCCTTTTTTATTTTTTTTATTGTTGGGGATTCATTGAGGGTACCAGAAACCATGTTACACTGGTTGCATTTGTTAGGAAAAGACCCTCTTACAATCGTGTTTTGCCCCCAAAAGGTGTGGTATAGATCTTTTTTTACCAAGTACCTATGGGCAGGGAATGAAAACATTCTTTTTCAAGTCTCGCAACTGTGGAAATGGTGGTTACTAGCTGATTCTGTTGAAGGCTGCCAGCTCACAGCTCTTGGCTCCTGTCACCACTCCCTAGAAATGGCTTCCATTAGCTAGCAGCCCTGGGCCTCCCTACAGACCCCAGGGCACTGTACTTAGAGGGAAAGCACACCTCAAGTTACCAACCATATTTGGACCTAGGCCATTGATTTTACTTAAGGTCACTTTTCTATATGATGTTCTTATTTTAATAGCGCGATCTAAGTCATGGTTCCTCCTCGGTGCCCCCATCTATACCCCTGCCAGTGTTCTGTCATCTCATGAATCAAATATCTCCTCCCCTGCTCTTTGCTTTCAGTTTTCTCTTTCTTCACTGGTCCTTGATAGAGTTCCCAGGCTGGCATTTGGTAGCGCTGAGTCCTTCCTTTGCTTTCCTTCTTTACTGTTTATGAAGTTCCCAATAGTTGGAAATAACTTGCTTTTATTATTATTATTTAATTAAAGCAACTAAGCAATGGAGGTAACGTCTATTAAAACACTTGTAGAAGAACCAGAGAGGGCCATCCAAATGTTAGTCTGGGGCAGCTGGGATGAAGTAGAAAGAGCAAAGCCTCTCCCTGGCATCTGACAAATCTGGGCTCCAGTCCCAGTTCTGTGACTTGCTCTGGGGAAGTCACTTGACCCCTTTTGGTTTGTTTCCTCACCTGTTAAACAGGGGCAGTAGTAATACCTACCTCAAGAGGTAGTAATAGTGAAGACAGAAGAAAGTAATTGTGCAAAAGCACTTCTTAGGGATAAAGGGCCGTTCTGCATCTATCAGGACAAACCATCAACAAATCCCCTTTTCCTCTAGAGATCAAAGATAACAGTGAAATTAAGAATCCAGAACTAAACTTGTATGTCTGTGGTTAACTAGTTTTTGACAAGAGTCAAAATCATCATAGAATGGTGAAATAGTCCCTTCAACTTTAAAATGTGCTGGGAAAACCGAAAATCTATATGAAAAAAAAAGTAAGCTGGACTTTTATTTATTACAAACAAAGGATCAAAGGCCTAAATGTAAGCGCTAAAACTATAAACCTCTTAGAAAAGAACATAGGGAAAAATCTTCATGACTTCGAACTTGGCAATAGATTTTTAGATATAACACGAAATACACAAGCAACACAAATTGGACTTCATCAAAATTTAGAACTTTTGTGCTTCAAAGGAAATTATCAAGAAAGTGAAAAGACAACTCATAGAATGGTAGAAAATATTTGCAAATCACATCTTTGATAAGGGTCTCGTATCCACTGTATATAAAGAATTCTTACAACTCAAAAACAACAAAAAACTTGCTTGAAAATGGGCAAAGAGCCAGACACAGTGGCTCATGCCTGTCATCCTAGCACTCTAGGAGGCTGAGGTGAGAGGATTACTGAGGTGCTTGAGCTCAGGAATTGGAGATCAGCCTGAGCAAGTGTGAGAATCCATCTCTACTAAAAATAGAGAAATTAGCTGGGCGAGGGGGTGTGTGCCTGTAGTACCAGCTACTTGGGAGGCTGAGGTGGGAAAATCACCTGAATCCAGGAGTTTGAGGTTACCGTGAGCTAAACTGACACCATGGTACTCTAGGCAGGGGCAACAGAGTGAGACTTTGTCTCAAAAGAAAAAAAAAGAAAAAAAGGAAAAAACAAAAAAAAGAAAAAACTGGCAAAGCACTGGAATAGATATTTCTCCAAAGAAGATATGCAAATTGCCCACAAGCACATGAAAAGATGCCCAGCATCACTGGTCATTAGGGAGATGCAAGTGAAAACAGTGAGACCCCATTTTGTACCCACCAGGATATATATATAATTTTTTTTTTTAAGTGTTGGTGGGGATGTGGAGAAATTGGCACCCTCACACGCTGCTGGCAGGAATGTAAAATGACATAACTGCTGTGGAAAACAATTTGGAAGCCTCTCAAAAAGTTAAACATATCATTACCACATGACCCAGCAATTTTACCAATATATATATATACCCAAAAGAACTGGAAATGTTGTCAAACAAATACTTGCATTCAAATGTTCACAGCAGCATTATTCTCAACAGCCCAAATGTGTAAATAACCCAAATGTCCACTAGTGGATAAAAAGATAAACATGATGGGGTGTATCCATACAATGGGATATTATTCAGCCATAAGGAAATAACCACTGATATACCAGATAGACAATTAAGTTTGTGAACTCATTCTAGAAAATGTGGTACATACCTGACTGCTGACTATCACTACAGTCACATTTGATGTACTCCCCTTGGGAAGGTATGGACAGACACCAGAACCTAATCCACCCTTCAAAGCAATCTTGGGCCTCTTTTTCTGGAATGGCCACCAGAGCTGTTATCATATGAGCTCTGACAAGTTCACTAAGTCGTCATAGACAAAGTGCTTTGTAGGGTGGACTAGGCGCTGGCATCAGTGCTGAGCTTCCCAAGGGGAGTACTTCTGACGCAGGTTCCACCACTCAGGGCTGGACATGGACCCCATGTTCTGGGCTAAGCAAGCTGAATCATTAGCTTGATCAGAAACCCTAAATAAGAGAAACAGTTTGAGCAAGTGCTCCTTCTAAGCCGCCACTCCCAGGGCACAGAACACACCCTAAAAAAGACACAAGGGCAGTTTTAAAATTAAGTTCTGCCCACGGGCCCTTAGCACTAAACAGTTGTGACATATTTTGGAAATGCATTCCATGTCCCCAAACCCTCCTGCCATGGGATAGGAAAAGTTGCATATAAACCCCTAGATGGAAGGCCCCTCTGCTGCATCGGAGGCTTTATCTACCTTGTCTTCTTATGTATCAATAAAATCTATGCTTTTGCTTACTTGTGGCCCATGGATTCATTCTTTGAATCTCTGAGACCAGAACCTGGCAGAGAGAGAGAGAGATTCTGGTCACACTCTGACAGTGACTGGAGTGATATTCAGCAATGAGGGATGTGGCACTTTTCTAGGGCCAGTTCGTGGACTTAATTGTCATACTTCCTATTTTACGAGGTAGATGGATCTTTAAAAATTATGATTGAGTAAAAGGAGCCAGACACAGACGCTCACATATTGTATGATTCCATTCCCAAGAAATATCCAGAACTGGTAAATCCATAGGAACGGCCAGCAGATTCGTGGTTGCTGAGGGATCCGGGAAAGGAGGGAGAATGGGGAGTGACTCTGTAGGAGGCACCAATGTCAGGTTATGAGAAAGTTCTGGAACTAGACCGAGGTGGTGATGCACAGCACTATGAACGTACTAGATGCCACTGGATTGTACACTTTGACGGTTAATTCTATGTTTGTGACTTCCACTTCAAGTTTTTTACAAATAAGGGGCACAAATGAGGGCAAATGGGGCTGAAGCGATGGCTGAAAGCTTGGCAGGGCTGTATTCCTTAGCACGCCCATTCCCATTCTGCCTTTCTTTCCACCTTCCAGAAATTACTTGAAGAAAGACGTGCACCCAGCCACCTTCTCTGTCTTCCCTGAGACGATCCAAATTCCTTCTGTCGCCATGGAAAAGGATGTTATCAAATTCTTCATACTAAGAGCTTAGTATCTTAAGATACTAACTCCTCTTTGGCATATTAGCCTTGTTTTTTTTTTAAATAATTTTATTGAATCATAATTGTGTACATTGGTGCAATCATAGGGCAGAATGTGCTTCACATACAATCAGAAATATTTTGATCATACTGTTAGAGATAGCCTTCATGGCATTTTCTTGATCACTATATAAAGACATTGATACTCTACCTTCAATAAGTTTCACCAGTACCCTGCTAAGATGCACCGTAGGTGTGATCCATTGTTTTTTATTTAATATATAAATTTTCAAAGTGGAAAGTAAAGAATCAAAAATGACGGAAGCTTCAGCACCGTGACCCACAGTAGAGTGCAGGAACCCCCACAGGGTCTACCAAATCGCCACCACCTGAAACCTCTGGGGACAATTTAGAGAGCTCTTAATATCTGTCCTGGGATCCCTTCTCAACTCACCAACCCAGACAGCTTCTCTTCCATCCAGAGCTGCTCAGAATCTACACAAAGCCTCTACTTTCACCTACCCCCTGGGGAAAGTCTCCAAGAACAAAGAGCATTCTCTTCTTCAAAGAAGCCCAGAAACAGCTTTTCCGTAGCTCTCTCACCTACAAGCTCCCTCAGGCCCAAACTTACAGGAAATCCTTCTCCCTCTTAGGGCCCCACCCATGTTGATTACTCCTTAGTGCCTGGGCTTTCTGGCGTGGGGGAGGGGAGCAGGAATGAGAAATGTGTGTATGAATGAGGGAGAGAAGAAAAGGGAGAAACGGGCCCCTGTAGCACAGTGGCCGAGGCTGGCGGGTTCAAACCTGGCCCGGGGCCAGCTAAAACAATGACAACTGCAACAAAATATAGCCGAGCCTTGTGGCGGGCGCCTGTAGTCCCAGCTACGTGGGAGGCGGAGGCAAGAGAATCGCTGAAGCCCAGGAGTTGGAGGTTGCTCTGAGCTGTGACGCCACGGCACTCTCCCGAGGGCGACGTAGTGAGACTGTCTCAAAAAAGAAAAATAAAAAAAGGAGAAAGATGAACAGACTGGGGACAGCAGGAAAGGATTTCTGTTGACTTAGAGTCACCAGCAGGAATGCTCAGCACCTTCAGTTGGCCCAGTCCTGCTGGGGAGTTGCTGCCCCAAAGTACAGAGCTTTTGCTTTTCCCTTGTCCCACCTCACTTTCACTTCCCATCACCCATCCTTTTGATAGTCTAGGAACAAATCACAAACTGCCTTTAGTCCCTATTCTTCAAGAACCCCAAAACTGGACAGAAAGAGTCAAGGCCTTAGGCGCCATCTGCCTCATTTCTAAGGTCAAAGGAAAGCCCCTTTTAGGCACAAAAATAATTCCCTAAATACGCGTGGGACATTCCTTTAAAGCAATGGTTCTCAACCTTCCTAATGCCACGGCTCTTTAATACAGTTCCTGTGGGTCAGGACCCACAGGTTGAGAACCGCTGCTTTCCAGCAATGGTATTCAATCCTGGGAGCTTAAAAAAAAAAAAAAAAAATTGACGCCTGGGCTTCAGTTTAGACCAATTTGATCAAAATCTCTGGAGAGAGGGTCCAGGCATCTGGCTTATTGTTTTTCTGTTTGTTTGCACCTCAGGTGATTCTTATAGGAAGCCAGGTTGCTCACCATGGCTCAAACGCAAGTAAATACTTAGAAGCAAAAGAAGGAAGGCTCCTACTATTCTGGAACACCTACCTACTGGGTGCTGAGTCCTGGTGTGCCTTTGCAGACACACACACAGATAGGGAAAGGCTTCGGAAGAAAGGAATGAGAACGTGGGGAGGCTGAGGTTGAGGCTGAAGTTGAAAGCAAGACCTGGCAGCTTAGCCTAGGGCTGAACTCCTCCAATGCAAAAAGAGGGGAGATGGTCTTTCTGGAGAAACTCCAGGATGAAATTCCCGGAGAGGGGAGACTAGCATGAATCTTACCGAGGACTACAATGACTTTTCCTCCCATCTCTCCCAAAATCTGTTAGGAGGAAAACCCCCCCCCAAATTTCTACATGTGTGTGTGAGGGAGGTGTAGGAGGTATGAAAGACTATGTTTACATAACCAGTGTGAATGGGGAAACTGAGAACACGCCTCCTTCCTCCCACCTCAGCCCTAGAATGTTCCTCAAGAACATAGGTAATTCGCGTTAACAAGAGATGTTTGCAGACTGATAACATAACCTGGCTCCTTCAACTTGAGATGTCTTCAAGGCAGCTATATCCTACAAGCAATCACTTCTGATTCTTTTCTTCAAAATATAGGCGCCTATTGCCCCGACCTCTTAGCCCTGCCTCCTACCCACCACAGGGGCCACGGTGAAGTGGAAAGCCATTTCCTTCCTTACCATGTCCTTAAAGCCTCCAAGCACAGCGGCAGTGATGATTCCCAGGAACAGGCCGACAATGTTGAGGATGGTGGCAGACCAGAGCAGGTGGTAGAGGTGGATGATATCCTGGCAGCTGCTGACATCGATGTATTCATAGTACCCACCTGTGATCTCCACCCGGCTGGACAGGGAGGAACACGCTCTAGTTAGTCCTCAGGGCGTAGACTGTTCCTTCCCCACACCCCCAGGGACGGGGCTACCGTACAGATCCACAAAAGGACAGGCAGGCAGATGAGAAACTGTCATAATCATGCATTTGAGGAGCAAGTGTGATTGATGTTTATGGAAAAAAAACTATCTGCCAGAGAAACACCTATAACTGCACTAACACCTAGATAACATTTTTTGACACTTGCTATGTCAAAGTGTCACTGGGCGTAGCGCTAAGCATTTTTACATGTGTGAATTGATTAAATCTGTGAGGTCCCACGTGATAGCTACTAGTTACATGTGGCTATTTAAATTTAAATTAAGTAAAATTAAAAATTCAGTTTATCAAGCCAGCATGGTGGCTCACACCTGTAATCCCAGCTTTCTGGGAGGCTGAGGTGGGTGGATTGCCTAAGCTCACAGGTTCCAGACCATTCTGAGCGAGAGTAAGACCTCATTTCTAAAAATAGCCAGGCATTGTGGCAGGCGCCTGTAGTCTCAGATACTCCCGAGGCTGCGGCAAGAGAATTGCTTGCGCCCAGGAGTTTGAGGTTGCTGTGAGCTGTGATGCCACAGCACTCTACTGAGGGTGACAAAGTAAGAGTCTGTCTCAAAAAAAAAAATTCAGTTTATCAGTCTTATCAGCCACATTTCAAGTGCTTGATAACCACATATGACTAGTGCTTACTGTACTGGACAGAGAAACTTTCCCATAGAACATTTCCATCATCACGCAGAGTCTATTAGACAGTGCTGCAAATCCTGACAATATTCTACGAGGTAGGAACTATCGCTATTCCCATTTTACAGATGAAGAAAGTAAAGCACAGAGATTAAGGAACTTGCCCAAGTCATAAGTGGTAAAACTGGGATCTGAATTCAGTCTTCAAAGGTGTCTCCCCTCTCAAAACAAAACAAAACAAAAATGTCCTGGTAAAGAATTAAAGCTGAGTGGCTGCACCAAACCTGAATATCACCTCCTTTGGGAGGCCTTTCCTGACGACCACTTTGTCCAGAGACATCCCTCCGCCAGCCCAGTCACTCTCTATCACCTTACCAGCTATGGACTGAATTGTGTCCTTCAAAATTCATATGTTGAAGTTTTAACCCCCAATGCGACTATATGTGTAGACAGGGTGATTAGAAGATAATTAAGGTTAAATGTGGTTATGAAAGTGGTATCCGAATCCAACAGGATTGGTGGTGCAAATTAGTTTACAAATTGGCCACTGGAATTGAGACTGAATCTAAAACATTGCGGTTCTGAAAATTAAAGTTACACCACACACCCTGGCATCAGGATGGTTATTACATGTGACTCCTCTGCTATTGCTATGAGAACATCAAAAAAGAAAAAAAAAATCAAAGGTTAATCTCCAAAATGAATAAAGGAGAGTTACTCATGTAAGAGAAGACCTGTCAACTTTACAGCTGAATTTATCACCAGATTCTTTAAAATCAGTATCTCCCTAAGGAATTGAAATCAATGTGGTTATAGGACAGACTACATCAGAGTCACCTGTGTTTATGCCTTTATAATCCTACCTTGTACGTGTCAGTGTGTTATTTGTGTGTGCCGTGTCAGTGTGTTATTTGTGTGTGCCCGTGGGTGTCTCTGTGTATCTGTGTGGGTGCGTGTACGTCTTTGAGAGCCCAGCATGCAAATTTCTAGGCCCAGCCCCAGTCCTAGTGAACCCTGGGGGTAGAGTTCAGAAGTCTGTGTAAACAGGCTCACCAATGTTTGAGATTCACTGTTTTTAGTGTAAGCTTCCATAGTGGAATTTTAAGGGTGCGTCAAATCATCAGAATTTGAATTGGATTTCAGCATTTTCAAGAACATATCTGAAGAGCCCACCCATAAGCATACGTTGAGGGTCGCTTATTTGTCAGCACAATATTCGGCCCCAGGGATGGGCGGTAAGGATACACAGATTACTAACTGCCCAAAGTGGCACAGCTGTAGGATTGTAGGGACACCTTAGTGGCTTGGGAGGGAGCATCTGAGGTCCCCCAAATTATCTTTTCCTACCTCCTAAAACACTGAAAGTGGGCCAGCAGTATTTGTAGGCAGATGGTATGCCATATAGCAGACTCTACAGTCAGGCCACATTGAGTCTTGGCTCTGTCGTTTAAGCACTGTCTGACCTTGAGCAACTTTCTTAACCTCTCTGACCCTGGGGGATTCAATGAGTGCAGGTATGAAAGTGGTACTCCAGCACATAATAAGAGCCTCTATCAAAACATGTGGCTAGGCTTGGTGCCTGTGGCTCAACGGGCTAAAGCGCCAGCCACGTACACCTGAGCTGGTGGGTTCGAATCCAGCCTGGGCCCGCCAAACAACGACAGCTGCAACCAAAAAATTGGCCGGGCGTTGTAGCGGACGCCTGTGGTCCCAGCTGCTTAGGAGGTGGAGGCAGGAGACTCGCTTGAGCCCATGAATTGGAGGTTGCTGTGAGCTGTGATGCCACAACACTCTACCCAGGATGACAGCTTGAGACTCTGTCTCAAAAACAAACAAACAAACAAACAAAAAAAACCATGTAGCTATATTTTGTCCCTTCTAAGAGCCAGCCTCTGGCAACTCAATTTAAACCTTTGAACCCTGTTCTTAAAGGTACTAAGGCATTCAAAGAATAGACCACAATACGGAGATAGGTTAGTAGTTTGCTTTAAAATATACAATAGTAGTCCCAGCTACTTGGGGAGGCTGAGGCAAGAGAATTGCTTATGCCCAAGAGTTTGAGGTTGCTGTGAGCTGTGACACTATGGCACTCTATCAAGGGCGACATACTGAGACTTTGTCTAAAATAATTAATTAATTAATTAAATATACAATAATTTTAGAAAATATGTTTGGTTTCAGTTTGAGTGGGTTCAGCCACTACTGATTTTTTTTTTAACTGAACCATGAAACAAAGAAAGTTAATTCTTAGTTATAGCTCAGGGTTTAGCAAATTAATGTGGTTTGTTTCTGTTTGAGATTCATGATTCCATTTGGTTCAGTTTTTGAGTAAAGCTCCCTTTGAAACTGCATCTTTTGCATTTTCACCGCTCCCACGTCATGTCTCATGACTGCAAGGCCCTCCTGCCAGACCCTACCACTGCCTTATTAGTCTTCCTAAAATGCTTTTTAAACTATACCAGTCTTGGCTGGGCATCTGTAGCTCAATGGTTAGAGCGCTGGCCCCGTACGCCAGGGGTGATGGGCTTGAACCTGACCCGGGCCTGCTAAACTATACCAGTCATTTAATCAAAACCCTTTCATGGCTTCCCAGGACCTTCAGGGGAGTGTCCAATTCCTGAGTCCACTACAATGCAGCTCCAAGATGGAGCCAGGCTGGAGTCCTCAGAAGCCCCACACTGGCCATACTGGGCACTTATTCCAAACCTTCATCAGATTTCCCCCTCTGCCTGGAAGTTATTGCCTTCTGTTCTTTGCCTGTTCTAATCTCTCCCACTTCTCAAAACTTCAATAATGCCTTCCTCAAGGACTCCAATGCCTATTACTTAACTTTTTCCCTGGACTCCCACAGCCTCAGAATCTATTCCTGTTAGTTGGTACTTCCCATAAGCCAATAATTCAGTTAGTTATTTAACACAAATATGTATTGAAAGCCTACTCAGTGCTGACTGCAGTGCCGGTTGCCGAGGCCAAGGTCAACAGGATGTCTGTTGAAAGCAAAACCTTTTGAGGGCAGGGGTCATCTTTTACATTTCTTTGTGTCTCTTTCACTGCTTAGCACACCGGTAGAAAAGTTAAAGGTGGTCGATAAATACTCGGTGAATGAGTAACTGAGTGCAAGGACTGATCATTACATTGATCATGAGATGGGTTACCCAATATGCGCTTTCGCCCCCTTGCTTTCCACTTGTTAGGTTGGCCTGGAGAAACAGGTAACCTCTCTGTGTTGTTGACCCCACTTAATAAAGTAGGAGGGAGATGATCTTGGATAAATAAGGAGGGCATCCTTCTGATCTTCCATTGGAGCTCGGAACCACTCAGCCATCTTGGTGGAGAGGCAGCAGTGATGAGCAGCGCCCATGCAGCTCTCCCACTCATGTGTTCTGTAAATCTGTTTAAGTCCCCTTCACAGCAACCCCCTGGGAAACTGAGTTCCTTAAGGGCAAAACGATGTCTTATTGATACCCATTCTTTTAGAAGCCTCCCTGGCACATAGGAAGAACTCATTAAAAATTTGGCAAAGGAAGCAATGAATGGTAAGCTACCTTCTTTCATTTATTACCAGCTGAAGCAGTTCACAAACCACTCCACTTCCTCTCATTTCCTTTAGGTTACACACTGAAAAGCAGTGATATTGACTCGACCTCTCCAAAGATGAGTGAGTAGATGAAAGCCTGAAGTCCTCCGAAAGGCAGCTGCTGAGGAGCTGTGTCCTAGAGAAAGCCACCTTCCTGCATAAGGCTAAATGGAATAATCTATGTTTGCTATTAAAACCTCACCACCCCTGACGTCAAAGGTCTGTGGGTTCGAGGGGACAGTAGAAACTCTGTTTCCATAGCACTGTACAAAATGACTGCCTGAGGTTTTTATTCCCACTTTTTTTTCTTGGCCTCCTTTCCAGGAAATGGACTGAAGAAGCTGGCAATTGATTAAAATTGTGAGGAAAATAAATACACATTTGGCAAAATTAAAGTCTCCAAGCCTCCAAATGCTTGTTGTTAGCTATATGTAGGCCTTGAGTTGAGGTCTCTTTGGCTCTGGGTGAAAAAGCTCCAGGTCAAGGAAAACCTTTTCCTTCTATTGTGGCACCATCACCTCTTAAGTCTCCTGGCCTGGTTTTATGACCTGCTGGGACTGTTTCCTGACTGAAAGCTAAGTAAGTCATTTTCTACTGGATCTGTCCTTGGGATTTTAGCCCTGCAGACTTGGGAAAGGGCTTTGAGAGATGTCCGGGACTGGCCTCCAGGGAGGCTTGAACATCGCTAGGACCGGTATTCTCGTGACCCTTCTCAGTCGCCTAGTGCAATATTTTATTTTCCTGGTGAAAAGGGAGTTCTTTTTCTTCCTTTTCAATAAATGTCACATCCTTTTCATGACCCCTTTATTCATGACCAGCCTGGTGCTGGGGTCAGAGGATACAAGTAAGATTAAGTCATGTTCCCTGCCCTTAGGGAGCCCATAGTTTAGCACAGCTCCTCATAAAATTTTGTTAGAGTGTTGAAGACAATACTGGTCTAAACTTGCTTTAAGAAAGTAAGAAAGTCAATTATTATGAAGTTCAGATTGACAGGAAGATAAATTTGGCTTGAACTTCCACTTTCAAAAACAATTCACCTGAGGGCTCAGCTAAAGGGAAATTAAAGTAGGATTGGGGGTATTGGAACCTTTTTCAGAAACACACCCATTGCAGAGAGAAGGGTGTGTCTGCCAGGAAGCTCTTCTCTGCCCTCTCAAGGGGTCTTCTCTCTACTTAAGATTTCAGGCCCAGTTCTCTAGCGGAGGCCAGGAAATGGAAGCGGAGAGGGGAGCAGCAAGGGGAAGGGAGAAGGATGGCGGGAGGAGATGAAGGTGGAGGAGATAAAAAGTGAGCACAGAAAGGAGGGCTAAGGGAAGGTGAGGGGAAAGACAGCCAAATCCCCCAAATCCCCCTAGGACTTCTGTTACATTCCTTTGATTATTTTTGGAAGGATGGTCTCAGGAAGTACAATTATAGCAGCTCTCAATCATTGCTGCTGAGGAGGGAAGTCCTTTACAAGTGGTAGTTATTATTACAACATGAATAATTAACCCCCCAGATAATCTCTAAACCTCATTTGAGTCTGTAAGTTTCTCTTTCTCCACTGCCAACCCTTTACTTTTTTTTTTTTGGCCAGGGCCGGGTTTGAACCCGCCACCTCTGGCTTATGGGGCCAGCGCCCTAATCCTTTGAGCCACAGGCTCTGTCCCGACCACTGCCAAACCTTTCAAGGAAAAAGGGCTGGTGTGAGGTCTCTGCTTTCTCTTCCCTGCCTCCCTCAGCTCTGCCAGGCCTTAATCCTCAAACCAGAAAAACTGGCCCCCCAAATACCAAGAGTAGGGAATGTGAGGAAGAATGGGGCTGCATCCACCTGGTGCCTCAGACTCTATCTCTGGCCAGCCCCCTTCTGCCAGTTCCTCCCTTCCTCCCTCCCTCGCCTGGCCTTCGGCTCTCTGCACGAAGAGTCTGAAATACATGCCGGGGCAGGCACCGGCCAACACGCCCTCCATAGAGGGGCGGTTCACTCACGCTCTGCATCTCTTCTTCTCATGTATCATGTAAATTGCTCTTTAAGTCCTGCCTGCTTTCATTTGTCCACACACCAGCTTGATCTAGACTCCATTCTCTGTGGTCTGCACCCTTGCAGTGCGCTCCTAGCTGCCTCCAGACTCCAACCATTCAAGTCCCTCTTCCACGCTGTACCCTTCAATGCCTCCCAACTGCCTACAGCATCAAGTCCCAGGTTGTTCTTATGGCCGGTGGGCTCTCTATCTGCCGCTCTGTTCTCACCTCCTACTACATCTTCTGTAACGACGTCCACCACCTACCGCCTGACAACTGCCAGCAATGTCCTCCCCACCTCTACCCCTTTTTGGCTTGTCTCCTAACTCCCTACGTATCTTTTAAGTCTCAGCTTCCACATCACCTGCTCCTTGACACTGTCCCTCACCCCAGAAAACACTGATTTTCATTCATTTGGGCCGCCAGAGTCCATATCACATCCAGTGGCCCCACTACATCTGTCACGCAACATTGTGATCAATTGTTCACATGTCTGTTTTCTCTAGTGGTGTGTAAGGTCCTTGGTGGAAATCTCTGTATTCCCAGCCCCTAAATGATGTGTTGGCACTTGGGGGCGGAGAGCCAGACTGGTTACATAGCAGAACAAGCAGCAAACCTGCTCCTGCCTCAGGGCCTTTGCACTTGCTGTTTTCTTTGCTTGAAACTCTCTTTCCCCAGGTAGCTACTTAGGTTGCCCTCTGACTTCATTCAGGCCTCTGAAAAAATGCCACCTTTCCCAAGAGGCCTTCTCTGACTACTTTATAATAGCACACACAGCCCCAACCTTGTCACTATCTACCCCTCCTGCTTCATTTTTCGTCCAAGCAGTCTTTGATCAAATATATGTATTTGTTGTTTATCAACTGTCTCCTCTACTAGAATATAAGCCCCAGGGGCAAGGAGTTTTGTTTTGTTGGCTGCTGAATTTTCAGTGTCTAGAATAGGGCCAGGCCCAGGGAAGGTGCTCATAACTATCTGTTGAACGTTATTAAATTTGAGCATAGACAGAGCTGGGTTTGAATCCTACCTCTACCATTTTTAAGCTCTCTGTGACCTTGGACTAGCTGTCACTTTCCTCTGAGCTTCACGCTCCTCATCTGTAAAACAGGGATAACTTTACATACCTTATAGGTAAGAATTAAATAGATCGCACGTATGAAACTGCCTAGCATGTTGCCAGGCACAGAGAAGGCCGGTTAAGCCTCCTGGCCGAATTCTGTTGACAGATCAATGCCTTCCACTTCTCTGATCCTATCATGTACCCTTCTCCACCCTCAGCCCTTCTGGTGTCCACTGTGGTCTGACCATAATTCCTGTGCCTAGAGCTCAACACGTACTTGCCACAGTTGTAGAGGTCACAGCAGAAGCAGGTGTTGCCCCGGATGCGAGGTGTGCAGAATCCACGGCTGAGGTGAGGGCAGTTCACCTGAGGGCAGACAACAGTGAGGAGATCAGCTGGCACTGGACAGGAGGCGGGACCCTCTGGGACTGGAAACGTGAGTTAGTGACTGATGGAGACAGTACGGATGGCTGTGAAATGAGCACACCAATGCACGAGAGGGATGCGGCTGGGCAGGGAGCTGGGGGGACTTGTGCGTGGTCTCGCGTCCACCTCAGCTGCAGCCCTCAGTGCCCCATCCCTGAAGGGGGGAGATGGAAAGGAGGAAGAATAGATGGAAGGACACATGGAAGGACAGACGGACTGTAGGGAATGAGGATAAGGGCACAGGGGAAATCAGGGTACAGGAGGGAAGAGGATCAGGTGGGAAGGACCGTCACATGCACTCTGAAGTACAATAGTACCTCTCTAGCTGCCAGGGTAAGGTTCCTCATAACCCTCGCGGAAGGAGAATTTTTGGTTGAGGAACTTATGACCTTATATAGGAAAAATAGGGTTAGGGGGACCAGGGTTACAAGTGAACCTGTGGAAGGCATTCTTAATATTTTTACAGTCACCAAGTTAACACAAGACAGCCATTACAATGAAATCCAGAGAATAGCAATGATATCGTACACATTTCTGGTTTGCAAAAAGTTTGTAAAAACGGAACCAAATTAATTTTCATTTACCATCTCTTGTTTGCAAGAAGTTTTCCAGGCTCTCACCCCTATACAGATACAGTGAAGTGCTTGTGAATTTGTTTTGCTTTGTTATAGAGAATAGTCATAGCCCATGGGCGTTTTTTTCTATATTGAGTCCTTCATCCAAATGCATACTGCCTCTCTTATAAGCTACCAGCATATACACATTTCCATTCCTCCCTTCTAACCTGTAGTGAATGGCAGAGCCATAATAAAAGTATTTGCCACGATGCCTTGAGAACAGGACCATCTGACACCGAGGGTGCCATTCACATCGCATTTTTGTGGTTGTTGTTAAAAGGCCTCCCTTGAGGAGGTGCCATACAGTGGCCATTTTCCATCCACTCGCCTTCTTTTTCTCTTCCCAGTCACAGGCTTACCATTTTTCTAATTCTCAGGGGGATCAACTTTCAATTCTAGGCTTATAGAGTACAAAATTGTCAAGGTTCCTGGAAGCATACATAGGGTTTCGTATGATGGTATCGCTGAGTTGGGGGGATTATTGTGCACTGAAATCAAAATGCTCCCCAAATGACCTGGATGTGTCCTTGGCTTCCCTGTCCATTGCCTCTAGTTTTGTCTGAGGCAACATGGAACACAAGGAGAGCTGTGTGGGGCAGGAGAGAGATACTCCTCTGCGCCCACTCAAGCCTTATTAGCCTGGTCTATTGAAGGCATCATGAGAGGCTCCTGGCCAATAGTCTTGGCCTCCCCAGAGTGTCAAAGTGGACCAGGCTTCTCAATTACCCTCATTCAGCTCCCAGACCTCTCCTGTGTGGGCAGTCAGGCGCTGCCTCTTTATTCCAGGCCTAGTGACTGGGTGGGGCTCCCATTTTTCTTATAGGTGGACAACAAGTTCGGGCAACAGAACCATCAGCCACAGAGATGGGGGAGGGGCATGCCTCGTGGCCTGTGCACTCTTATCTGTTCCCCTTGGGATCAAAGCCACACACCGAGAGGCTGCCAGTTGGGGTCAGAGGGTTAGCCTGTGACCACAGAACAAAGTAAATCTGATTAGGCCTCATGAGGCTCCAACCTATGGCCATGGCCTCATTAGAACTGTGCTCGGACACATTGAATAAATCAGCTATAGACACCTAGTAGAAAACTTTAGGCTCAGGAAAAGACATAAAACAAAAGCCAGAACAGGGGACTTTCAAAGACAAGCAGCTTCATTCTGGCTCACCTCCTCAGCTTCCTTCTGGGATGTCTTGGGGACATAGTGGCATCGATTAGCATACAGGGGTTTCAGATCCTGGAAAGGAAAACACAAAATCAAAGGGATTTTGGCTTTGGAAAATAAAACAGCAAGTGCTCTGGTTGGTAATAAAAGATTTGAACACATACTGTCTCTCACATACATACCCTCATCTCGGGGCAAGCAGTGGGTTGGGTTCATTTCTGAAAGTTACCAATCTAGGGAGACTGAGATTGAGGATTAGACAAACATGCTCTAATAACTGCTAATAATGCTTTCTATTGGGTTATTTGGTTAATGAGAAATTAGGAAACTGAGAAATGGGTTTCTTGAAATTTCCTCTCTGGTTTTCTTTTGCTTCTATCTTTGTCTTCTTGAAAACAGTCCTCAGGGACCAAAATTCTAAACTCTAGGTTATTGTGATATCACACTTTCAAACAGAGGGAGCCTGGCTCCAACAGCAGGTCTAATTATCGCCTGAGGACAGGACTAGGGCTGGCTGACTTGTACACCCTGTTGTCATTTCCACTGCTTTTTTCAGAAGGAAGAACTCAGGAAGTAACCCCAGGAGGATGGGCAGCTCTTGAGATTGCTATAGATTTTAACTCAACCGAACTATGAGCCATTTTCACCCAAGAACGCAGCTTAGATAAATCCAGTGAACTTCAAACACTGCTAAAGCCCCCCAAAACTAACAAGGGGCTCAAGGACAGTTGATTTACCCTGCTGGCTTGGCCAGCTTCCCAGTGAGGAAGCTCTCAGGTATAGGGGTTGGGGTAGAATAGACAGACAGAAGCCAGGGCTTCCTGGAAGCTTGTAAGCAGGGGCTACTGCTCACATCCCCTAGTGGCAGGGGGTGTCTGCCAAAGACAGGTTAGGAAAAGACAAGCTGTATATACAAACAGACCTTAGGGGGTTGGCATAAGTGCCTAGCCAGAGGGAATCTATGTATTGCCTCCATCCCTTCTGCCCCCACTTCTCACATCATTTCCAATAATCCTGGTAGCTGCTTTTCCCCCTACATGTGTGATTTACCATTTCCTATACTTGGTGCCTCCTGTCTTTTAGCTGGCTGCCCCATCAAGGGCCTAGGACTTTCCATCAGCTACTTCTGCATGCACTTCCGGGCTGTTCTGTGTTCTGAAAGTAAACTGGCCTGTTAGTCTACCATGGAGTCAGGCTGGAAAGGAATGAAGGTGTGCTCACACCTGGAAGAACTTATTTTCCATGTTTGGGTAATGGTAAAAGTCATTAGTCTCCTGTTGAAGAAGAGGCTCAATGTGCTGGTCATAGCCCTCCCTACTTGCTGGTTTTGCAAAAAGCATTCAGCCACCAACTGTCATGAATGGAGATAAACACATGTGATGATTGTCCATTTTTTGCTTCTGGCTGCTATATTTCATTGAGGCCTCCCAAAAGGAGCCAGAACTGGCAACTGAGAGGTGAGGAAAGGTCACTCGGCCAGGGATTGGTAACCTCTTTAATCTGAAGGGGCCACCAACCATGGAGTGAAGGGGTGGAAAGTGAAATGGCTTTACATTGAGTGTCTTCTCTGTGCCAGGCCCTCTTAGGGCATGTTCATACTCATTATTTAATTTCATTCTCATGCTAACTCTGAAGGCTAGGTTACTACTACATATTACATTTATTTAGA
The DNA here is from genome assembly GCA_963573935.1 of Arctocebus calabarensis. Taxonomy (NCBI): domain Eukaryota; kingdom Metazoa; phylum Chordata; class Mammalia; order Primates; family Lorisidae; genus Arctocebus; species Arctocebus calabarensis. The sequence continues at coordinate 28,409 of CAUYON010018325.1, forward strand.
AGAGAAAGAAACTATGGCACAAGAAGGTAAAGTGGTTTTCTCATCTAGTTAATGGTTATAGTAGGGACAGGAGAAAAGGAAGAAAATATGAGACAAGAGAGACAAGGAACAAGACAGTCAAAGAGGGATGTGTGAGAAGGGAGATTTGGAGAACAAGTTCAGATTCACCCAAGCAAAAGGAACAGGGCAAGATGACATTACTGGGCCTCAACAACTGGACAGGCTGGCTCTCATCCACATATGATGTGCTAAGGTTCAAATGTGCCTGTCATTTAAGTTGGTCAATGGATATCACCATAGATTAATAAAGCCTCCTTCCTCAAAACTTTATTGGTGTCAGTGAGGATTGGCAGATGTCTTAGGACAGGTATAGTTTAAACATAAATATTTTCTTAAAGATTCATCCAGATTTGTCCCCAAATCCTTGAACCAAATGCTATACTGCAGGTCACTAACAGCAGGAGGTACAGAAGGCCTGGACTCATAGGTAAATAGGTGGTCATTAGAGGAATCTTCCAGTAAATATAATTTGGATTTTTTCCCATTGCTTTTGACTAAGGCCAATGATCAAAAACATTAGGAGTGTCAGAGAAAGGCAAATCAAAGCCATCATGAGACACTGCTTTATACCACTAGGATGGCTAGAAGCAAAAAGTCAGATAATAATGAGAGTCGGTGTGGATGTGGAACAATCGGGACCCTCAGACACTGGTGATAGGAACGTAAAATGATGCAGACACTTTGGAAAACAGTCTGGTAACTCCTCAATTAAACATAGTTACCATGTGATCTAGCAATTCCACCCTTAGGTGGAAAGGAAATAAAAATGAAAGTATATATCCATGCAGGAACTTGTACACAAATGTTTATAGCAGTATTATTTGTAATAGGCAAAAGGCAGAACTCAAATGTTCACCAAGTGGGGCATGAACAAGCAAAACGTGCTATGGCCACATGATAGAATATTATTGGACCATGAAAAGGAACGAAACACAGACACAGGCTACAACATGGATAAACCTTGAAAACCTACTAAGTGTAAGAAGCCAATCAAAAAAGAAAACATATTATATGATTCCATTACTATGAAATGTCTATAATCAGGGTATCTATAGTAAAAAGAAAGTAGAATAGTGGTTGCTTAGGGCTAGAGAGAATGGAGAGAGGTGGAGGCAACAGCTAAAGAGAAAGGGGGTTCTTTTTTCTTTTCTTTTCTTTCTTTCTTTTTTTTTTTTTTTTGAGACAGAGCCTCAAGCTGTTACCCTGGGTAGAGTGCCATGGCATCACAGCTCACAGTAACCTCCAACTCCTGGGCTCAAGCGAGTCTCTTGCCTCTGCCTCCCAAGTAGCTGGGACTACAGGCGCCCGCCACAACGCCCGGTTGTTTTTTGGTTGCAGCCGTCATTGTTGTTTGGCGGGCCCGGGCTGGATTCGAACCTGCCAGCTCAGGTGTACGTGGCTGGCGCCTTAGCCTGTTGAGCCACAGGCGCGGAGCCAGGGGTTTCTTTTTGAGATGATGAAAATCTTCTAAAATGGACTGTGGTGATGATGGCTACATATAGCTAATATATAATAAATACATAGAGAATATACTAAAAACTGTCAAATTATACACTTTAGATGGGTGAATTGTATGGAATATGAACTATATCTCAATAAAGCAGTTAAAAACCATTAGTAGTGGGAGAGAAGGGAAAAGAAGGACGCCATCTTAGCTCATGATGCCATCAAAAAATCTACTGTGGGCTTCTTAGCCACTAGGCCTCTGTTGCCATGGAGACTGCCTGGGAGTGAATACTGCTTGTCAAACGGGGATAATAATGCCTGCCCTACATATCTCACGGGATTACTGTGGGTCTCAAATGAGATAATAGGTGTGAAGGCACATTGACAAGCTAAATGCACTACACAAAAACAAGGCATTATTGTCATTAGGATGGCTCCTCTTGAATACGAAATAGCATGTATACACTTTGATTGACTGTAACCATGCCACAAAAATAGGGATATATTCAGAAGGTAATATGCAAAAACAGTAATAATTGCCAAGTTAGGGTGGTAGGAATATGGATGCTCAAGATTACTGAGGTGCTATTGCCTTTTTAGAAGAAAGAGATGAAGAAAAAAATGGGTATTCTCAGCTAAAATCAGAAGAGATGGGAAGGATAGGGGCCTACATTTGTAATCCTGCTCTTGAAAGAAAATTAGGGAAAGGGCCTCTCTCTTGCATCCCTTATTTTTCTCCCTGCCCAGATATTATTTCTTGAGATGTCATTTCACAGACTGCTTGGAGGACAGCATTGACTATATGAGTTGCTGTAATCTTGGCAAATGGGAAACTGAGTCTTCTATCTAGGAGAAGGGTCTAAGAATGAGCTGGAATTGAAATATTGATGTTTCTTTTTTTTTTTTGGTTGCAGCCATCATTGTTGTTTGGCGGGCCCGGGCTGGATTCGAACCCGCCAGCTCAGGTGTACGTGGCTGGCGCCTTAGCCCGTTGAGCCACAGGCGCCGAGCCGAAATATTGATGTTTCAAATCATCCTAACCCAGATCCGACCATACCAATGACATTCCTCGGGATGACCATAAATATCAGCCAGTAGCCAAAATGGAATAAAGTATCACTTGATCCACAGAAAATTCTCAAAATACAATTTTGAGATACAATCAAAAAATATGATTTTCAACTAACTCGTGTGATGTTTTCACTTTTAATGTTGGTTCGGTTAGGGGAAAAACGGACTCTTTTGAATTTGTTGGAGGACTCAGTAAGTTGCTGTGGCTCCCTCTTGATTTTAGTTTGTGGGCCAGATCAGGGATGCTTTCGACTTCACTGAACCCTAGGCTCTTTTGCCTTTGTGGACCTCGTTCTCCCCTAAAAAATACTGAAATTGGCTCAGCACCTGTAGCTCAGTGCCTAGAGCGCCTGCCACATACACCAGGGCTGGCAGGTTCAAACCTGGCCTGGGCCTGCCAAACAACAACGACAACTACAATAAAAACAAACAAACAAACAAACAAAAAACGCTGAGCGTTGTGGCGGGCGCCTGTAGTCCCAGCTACTTGGGAGGCTGAGACAAGAGAATTGCTCAAGCCCAAGAGTTTGAGGTTGTTGTGAGCTGTGACACCACAGCACTCTACGGAGGGTGACATAGCGTGATTCTGTCTCAAAAAAAAATTGAAATCATATTTATTTTATTTTATTTTTTTTGAGACAGAGCCTCAAGCTGTCACCCTGAATAGAGTGCTATGGCATCACAGTGCACAGCAACCTCCAATTCCTGGGCTCAAGCGAGTCTCTTGCCTCTGCCTCCCAAGTCCCTGGGACTACAGGCGCCCGCCACAACGCCCAGCCATTTTTTGGTTGCAGCCGTCATTGTTGTTTGGCGGGCCCGGGGGCTGGATTCGAACCCGCCAGCTCAGGTGTACGTGGCTGGCGCCTTAGCCCATTGAGCCACAGGCGCCGAGCCT
>CAUYON010018326.1:0-15939 GCA_963573935.1 Arctocebus calabarensis
GAAAGAAGTTTGGAGAATACTCAAGGAACTAAAAGTAGACCTACCATTCAATCCTGCAATTACTCTACTAGGTGTATACTCAGATGATCAAAAACCATTTCTCAACAAAGACATTTGTGCCAGAATGTTTATTGTAGCCCAGTTCATAATTGCCAAGTCATGGAAGTAGCCCAAGTGCCCATCAACTTATGACTGGATTAACAAATTTTGGTATATGTATACAATGGAGTACTATGCTGCCACAAAAAAGATGGAGACTTCACGTCTTTATGTTTACCTGGATGAAGCTGGAACATATTCTTCTTAGTAAAGTATCTCAAAATTGAAAAAAAAAGAGTATCCAATATACTCAGTACTACTATGAATTCAATATAGAATCACCTACACATTCATATGAATGGTAAAACATAACTATAGTCCAGAAAGAAGGAGGAAGGAGGAGGGAGAGGGGAAGGAAGTGGCGAGACCAGTAGGGCGTTTGGTGGGAGCTAACCTAATGTGCATAATGCAATGGTACATTTCAAAACTATTAAGAATAGAGTATAAATATCTTACCACAACAAACAAGTAAGCAAGGTGATGGTTATGTTAATCAGTTTGATATAGGCATTCCAAATTATATATCAAATCAGCACATTTCCCATAAATGCATCAGCATACATAGTTATGATTTAATAAAGGAAAACATAAATAAGAAAAGTAATAGATAATATTCTTATTTTTGTCTAGTCTTTTCTTGTAATAGATGCTATTAATAAATTAATTTTAAAATAAAAAAAGAAATATGACAAAGAGACCAAATAGTTTGTCCCAAATGTCCATATATCACCCACTTTACCATTTACCTGCCTTCTCTTTTTTCCCTCCTATTTCTTGATATTTGTTGATTAGCTCTGCTGCACTAGTGTTTCTTAAGAGGGTTAGGGAAAATCCAGGCTTAATTATCTCAATCTTGGGGATTATAAATTGCTGCATCTAAATGCTGGGCACTAGGGTTACAATCAAGCCAGAGAATCTGAAGAGATGATGAATAAGTGAAATATATACAAATAACATAAAGAGAGATGTAGGACCAGAAGCCCTGCAACTCTTACCCTCCGGCAACAAGATCTCTCCTTTCATCTCCCTAAAACACCTGTTACTCCTTTCTTTTTACATCTAACTTTTGCTCCCTTCACTTTGTCAGTGGGGTTGTGCTAGTACTTTTTGTCCATTATGGCCTCCTAAGTTTTCATGGCCCTCAGGAGATAGTGGTGCGGAAATCTTGCCAGCCCAGAATAACAGGTTGAGGCAACCTCCTGGTTTAATTTGTGCTGCTATGGGTGCATTTTGTCCCATGAATACAGTCAGGCTAACTCCCATCTCAGCTGCGCCAGAACTCATTTCCAGCTGCGTCTGTCATAAAGTATGAGTTGACTAAGAAACTTGAATTGTGATAAAGAGATGAATGCACAGTATGACTATAAATATGTTTTTCAAAAAAGATGTTTCTACTGGAGAAGAAAACACCCAAGTGGGAATGTGTGGAGCCTATGTGGCAAGGTGAACCCCTCTGGGAGTGAGTAGAAGTGATTTTTGAGGTAAATTGAAGCTGGACCTCTCCTTTTAGCTTCCCTGCCAAAAGTGGGGGAGGGGTAGTGCAGGAAAATCTTTAAGGCAAGAATGGAATGGTAAACAGGAACTAGACATAAGTGCTGGCTCTTAGGCCTTCAGGCAGAAGTGACATTTTTCAAATCTTTTCTTCCTTTCTTCCTTTTGTTGCTATTTTAACATGCTATGGGATTAAGTAAATAGGAGTGTAGGTGCTTATCAAAGTAAGAGATAGTGTTTTTAGAGCCTGCTGTGACCATTGAAGCTGGTGACTAGAATGTTGGCAGAAGCATTCCCAACTCCTTTCTCTCAAGGAAGGGAACTCCACTTTTCCAGCCCAGGATTTTAAGATACAGGCCAAGCACCTGAGAACCCATCTGTCACTCACACCTGTGGATAGATGGGCAGTTGGTCAATTTTATGATGTAGTTTTTATTAACTACCAAATATACCTTGGCAATGTAAATGAACTAAAGTCATTAATTAAAGTTTTCTTATTGATATATAATATTTATCATATAATATTTATAATATTTGTGGTATTTTGTGTATATATACCACATTTTAATATATATATAGTTACATGCATAGAAGATATAATAATGAAGTCAGGGTATTTAGGGTATCCATCACCTCAAGTATTTATCATTTCTATGTGTTAAGAACATTTCAAGTCCTCTGTTCTAGCTATTTTGAAATATACAATGCACTATTGCTAAATATAGCTAGCCTATTGTGCTAATGAATATTAGAATTCATTCCTTATATCTATTTAACTGTATGTTGGTACCAATTAATCAACCTCTCTTTATCTGCCCCCCCAACACACACATACGTACACACACCCTTCCTAGCTTCTGATATCTATCATTCAACCTTTTAGCTTCCATATATGAGTAAGAACATGCAATATTTGTCTTTCTGTGCCTAGCATATTTCCCTTAAGCTAATGACCTCCTACGTTCCCTTAAGCTAGTTCCTCCTACATTGCTGCAAGTGATACAATTTGATTTCATTTCACAAATGTATTCATTGTGTATGTATAACACATTTTTTAGTCCATTCATCCATTGGTGGACACTGAGGTTGATTCCATATCTTTGCTGTTGTGAATACTACTACAATAAATATGGAGATTCAGATATTTTTATATGCTGATTTATTTTCCTTTGGATAAATGCCCAGTAGTAAGATTTCTGGATGATATTATAATTCTATTTTTAGCTTTTTGGGAAATATCCATACTATTTTCCATTAGCAGGCCATGCTAATTCACATTTTCACCAATAGTATATAGAGTAGACTTAGCCCCACGTCCTCATCAGCATCTGTTTTTTTTTTTGTCTTTTTAATAATAGCCATTCTAACTGGAATAAGATAATATCTCATTTTGGTTTTAATTTGCAGTACCCGGATGATTAGTGATGTCAGGAACTTTTCCATATATCTATTGGCCATTTGTATGTTTTCCTCTTAGAAATGTCTATTCAGGTCCTTTGCCCACTTTTAGAAGAATTTATTCGTTATTTTACTGTGTAGTTGTTTGAGTTCCTTGTAGATTCTGGATATTAGTCCATTATCAGATGAATAGTCTTCATATATTTTCTCCCATTCAACAGGCTGTCTCTACACTCTGTTATTGTTTCCTTTGCTGTGCAGACTTTTTAGTATAATATAGTCAGATTTGTCCATTTTTGGTTTTGTTGACTGTGCTTTTGAGGCATTTGCCATAAAATCTTTGCTTAGACCAACATCCTAAAGTGTCTCTCCTGTTTTCTTCTAGTATTTTTATAGTTTGAGGTTTTACATTCAAGTCTCTAACCTATCTACAGTTGAGTTCTTGCATATGGTGAGAGGCAAGGGCACAATTTCATTCTTGTGCATATGTATATATATTCTTGTGCATATGTATATATTAAATACAATTTTCCTATCACCATTTATTGAAGACAGTTTCCTTCCCTCAATATATGTTCTTGGCACCATGTTGAAAATCAGTTGGATGAAAATATGTACATTTATTATATTTCTGAGTTTTCTACTCTATTGATTTATGTGTGTTTTCATACCAATACCATGTTATTTTTGTTAGTATAGCCTTGTAATATATTTTGAACTCAGGTAGTGTGATGCCTTTATCTTTGTTATTTTTGATTAAGATTACTTGGAGATTTGGGCTCTTTGTTGGTTCCATACACACTTTAGTATATTTTTTTCATATCTGTGAAAAATTGCATTGGTTTTTTTTTGTTGTTGTTGTTGTTGTTGTTTATTAAGTCATATATACATAGATCATGAATACATTTATGCCTTTTTAGGATTCAATGTGTTGATTATTTGTACAAATTGGAGTACTTTCATCCTACTAATTAACATAGCTTTCACCTCATTTACTTAATCATAGTGTTAAGACATTTGTGTTCTATACTTGATAGATTTGATTTGTACCCTTGCAATATGCTCCATAGGTGTGGTCCCACCATTTACCCTCCCTCTATCGAACCACCCCCCACCCTTCCCATCCTTCTTCCCTTCCCTTCTTCATCCTGGGCTATAGTTTAATAGGCCTTGCATTGAACCTGTAGATTGCTTTTGGGTAGTGTGGTCATTTTAATGAAGTTATTTTTTTTTTTTTGATCCATGAGCATGGGATATCTATCCATTTGTTTATGTCCTCTTAATCTCTTTCATCAGTTTTTTTTTAGTTTTCCTTACAGAGGTCCTTCACATCCTTGGCTAAATTTGTTCACAGGTACTTTATCTTTTTTACAGCTATTGTATGTGTGATTGCCTTCTCAATTTCTTTTTCAGTTCATTACTGATGTATAGAATAGCTATTGGGTTCTGTATGTTGACTTTGTATCTGGAAACTTTAGTGAATTTATTTATCAGACATAAGAGATTCTGGATGAAGCTTTTAGGTTTCTCTAGATATAAGACCATGTTATATGCAAAGTGGGACAATTTAACTTCCCCCTTTCCTTTTTTTATTTCAAAAAATTTAAGGTACATAAATATTTTCTGTTACATGGATGAATTATACCATTCTGAAGTCAAGGATTCTAGTGGACCCATCACTTGAATAGTACCCAATAGGTAGATTTTTATCCCTCCCCCCTCTTAGTTTTCAATGTCCATTATACCACTTTTTTGGTATTTATGGAGATAGCGTCTTGCTCTGTCACCCTGTTAGAATGCAGTAGCATCATCATAGCTCACTTCAACTTTAAACTCCTGGGCTCAAGCAATCCTCCTACATAAGCCTCTTGAATACCCGGGACTACAAACATGTGCCACCACACTGGCTAATTTTTGTATTTATGAGATGCATCTCCCTCTTGCTCAGGCTGGTCTCAAACTTCTGAGCTCAAGCCATCCTCCTCTTTGACTTCGCAGAGTGCTAGGCTTATAGGTGGGAGCCACTACGCCTGGCTTATGCCACTCTTTTATCACATAGCTCCCTTGTTTAGTGCCCACTTATAAATAAAAACATGTAGTATTTGTTTTTCCATTGCTGAAATACTTCAGATACTTCACTTAGGATGATGTTATTCAGCTCCATCCAAATTACTTCAAAAGACATTATTTCATCCCTTTTCATAGCTTAGTAGTATTCCATGGTGTGTGTGTATGTGTCTATATATGTGCATATATACATAACTGATTTTCTTTATCCACTCATATGTAGATGGGCACTTAAGTTGATTCCATATCTTTGCAACTGTAAATTCTGCTGCAGATAAACATTTGGATGCAGGTATTTCTTTTTTGTGTGTGTGTGTGATTTTTGGCTGGGGCTGGGTTTGATCCCACCACCTCTGGCATATGGGGCAAGCACCCTACTCCTTTGAGCCACAGGCACCGCCCTGGATGCAGGTATCTTTTATAAAAAAAATGTCATGTGGGTTCATACATTTTGGTTACAAAGTCTTTTTAGAAAGTGACTTATTTTCCTTTGGATAGATCCCCAGTAGTGGGATTGCTATATCAGGTGGAAGGTTTACTTTTAGTTATTTGAGCAATCTTTTCACTGCATCTGCACCAACATATATTCCTTTTTGAGGTTTTAATAATGACCATTCCGATGAGAGTAAAGTGATATTTCATTGTGGTTTTAATTTGCATTTCCTTGATGATTAGTGATGTTGAGCATTTTTTCATATGTTTGTTGGCCATTGATCTATCTTCTAAGAAAAATCTGTTCATGTCTTTTGCCCTCTTTTTAATGGGGTTATTATTTTTTTTTACTTACTATTTTCTTTGAGTTCTTTGCAAATTCTGGATGTTAGCCCTTTGTGGGATGTATAGCTTGTCAGTATTTTCACCCATTCTAAATGCTGCCTATTTACTCTGTTGATTACCTCCTTTCCAGTGAAGAAACTTTTTAGCTTAATTAAGTCCCATTTATTTATTTGGTTATTCTTACATTTGCTTTGGGGACCTTACTAATAAATACTATGCCTAGGCCAATGTCTAGAAGAGTTTTTCTGATGTTTATTCTAGAATTTTCATGGTTTCAAATCTTACACTTATTTCTATTGCCTGATTGATCTAGCTAGCATTTCCAGTAATATATGTCATAAGAGTGGTAAAAGTGGGAATCCTTGTCTTGCTCCAGTTCTTAGAAAAGAAAACTTCTCCCCTTTCAGTATGATGTTAGTTAGTTGTGAGTTTGTCATATATGACTATTATTATGTACAGGTACATTCTTTTTATGCTCAGTTTGGTAAGAGTTATCATGAATATTTTTTATGAGACAGGGTCTCCCTCTCTTGCCCAGGCTAGATATAGTGTTGTCATCTTATATTACTGCAACGTCAAAATCCTAGGCTCAAGCAATCCTCCTGCATAAACTCCCTGAGTATCTAGGACAAGAAGTGCACACCACCACAATCTGTTACTTTTTAAAATGTTTTACAGAGTCTTGCTATGCTGCTCAGGTTTTGAACTTCTGGACTCAAGCGATCCTTCCATCTCAGCGTCTCAAAGTGCTAGGATTATAGTATTGAATTTTATCAGATGCTTTTTATGCATCTATCAAGATAATTATGTGGTTTTTGTCCTTCATTCTATTGCTGTGATGTATCATGTTTATTAATTTGCATAGCTTAAACCAGCCTTGCATCCCATGCATTTCTAATGTACTATAGGATTTGGTTTGCTAGTATTAATATTTTGTTGAGGATTTTTGCATCTATGTTCATCAGGGGTATTGGCCTGTAGTTATAATTTGCATTTCCCTGATAATTAGTTATCTTGAGCATTTTTTTCATATATTTGTTGGCCATTTACCTATCTTCTTCTGAGAAAAATTTGTTCTTGACTTTTGCTCACTTTTTTTTTTTACTTGCTATTTTTGTTACATGTGTTTATTATGTATGTGCCTGTCTGGTTTTGAAATCAGAGTAATGCTGGCCTTATAGAATGAGTTAGGAAGAATCGCTCTTCTTTAATTGTTTGGAAAAGTTTGAGAATTGATGTTAGTTCTTTATAAGGTTGGTAGAATTTGGCAATGAAGCCAATCTGTCTGGGCCTTTTTGTTGCTGAGAGACTTTTTTATTACTGATTTAATCTTATTAATCATTATTGCTCTGTTCAGGATTTCTATTTCTTCCTGATTCAATCCTGGTAGGTTGTATATGTACAGAAATTTACCCATTTCATATAGATTTTCCAGGTTTTTAGTGTATAGTTGTTCATAATTGTCTCTGATGACCATTTTTATTTCTGTGGGGTTAGTTGTAATGTCTCCCTTTTTTGTTTCAGATTTCATTTGGATTGTGTCTTCTCTCCTTTTCTGAGTTAGTCTAGCTAGCATTCTGTTTATTTTATCTTTCCAAAGAACCAACATTTCACTTCTGATTTTATTTCTTTGAGTCTTCTCTCCCTTTTTTCTTGGTTAATCTATCTAGCAGTTTATCAATTTCATTTATCTTTTAAAAACACCAACTGTTTATTTCATTGACTCTTTGTGTATATATATTCGTCTCTGATTCATTTATTTCTGCTCTCATATTTATTATTTTCTTCTTTCTACTAATTTGAGGTTGGGTTTGTTCTTGCTTGTCTAGTGCTTTAAGGTGCATAATTAGGTTGTCTATTTGAAATATTTCTACTTTTTCATTTATCACTATCCTATTTCCTCTTGGTACTGATTTTTCTGTATCTCCTAGGTTTGAGTATATTTTGTTTCTATTTTCACTTAAAAAAAACTTTTTTTTTTTTTTTATCCTTAACTTCTTCCTAGGCTCAGTGGTCATATAGGAGCATGTTGAATAATTTTTATGTTTGTATACAGTTTCCAAAGTTCCTCTTGTTAGTGATTTCTATTTCTTTGTGGCATGAGAAGATATTTGATGTGATTTCAATTTTTTGATTTTTTGAGGTTTGTTTTATATCTCAGCATATATGATCTAGCCTACAGAATGTTCCATGTGCTCATGAAAGAATATATCTTCTGTAGCTGTTGGAGGAAACGTTCTATAAATGTCTATTAAGTCCATTTGGTATAATGTGCAGTTTAAATCCAATGTTTATTTCTTAATTTTGTGTCTAGGTGACCTAATGCTAAGAGTGGGGTATTAAAGTCCCCATTATTGTATTGGACTCTACCTCTCCCTTAATATCTAATAGTATTTGTTTTACTTATCTGAGTACTCCAGTGTTAGTTGCATATATGTTCAGAAATGTTATATCCTCTTGATGAATTGATCCTTTTATCATTATACAATGTACTTCTTAGTCTCTTTTTACTGTTTTTGATTCATTATCTTTTTTATCAGATATAAGTATAGCTCTTCCCTCTCATTTTTGGTTTCCATTCTCATAGAATATATTTTTTGGCGGGGTACAGTGGTTCATGCCTATAATCCTAACACTCTGGGAGGCCAGGGTGGGTGCTTGAGTTCACGAGTTCAAGACCAGCTTGAGCAAAAGTGAGACCCCCATATCTACTAAAAATAGAAAAAACTGAGGTAAGAGGATCACTTGAGCCTGAGTTGGAGGTTTCTATGAGTTATGATGCCATTGCACTCTACCCAGGGCGACAGCTTGAGACTGTCTCAAAAAAAATCATAGAATGCATTTTTCCATCCCTTTACCTTCAGTTTATATGTGTCTTTCCAGGTTAGGTGAGTTTCTTAGATGTGTGTGTGTGTGTGTGTGTGTGTGTGTGTGTGTGTGTAGTGGCTCGTGCCTATAGAACTCTGGGAGGCTGAGGTTGGTAGGTTGCTTGAGCTCAAGAGTTCAAGACCAGCCTTAGCAAGAGCGAGAACCCATCTCTACTAAAAATAGAAAACTAGCCAGGCATTGTGGTGGGTGCCTATAGTCCCAGCTACTCAGCAGGCTGAGTCAAGAAGGATCACTTGACCCCATGATTTTGAGGTTGCTGTGAGCTGAGGCCACAGCAGTCTATTCAGAGCAACAGACTGAGGAAAGAAAGGAAGAGAGAGAGAGAGAGAGAAAGGAAGGAAGGAAGGTCAGTCTAATCTGGGCTTGGCACCTGTAGCTCAGTGGCTAGGGCACCAGCCACATACACCAGGGCTGGCAGGTTCAAACCCAGCCTGGGCCTGCCAAACAACAATGACAACTACAAAAAAAAAAAAAAGAAGAAGAAGAGAAAAGAAAAAAATAGCTGGGCAGAGTTGCAAGCACCTGTAGTCTCAGCTACTTGGGAGGCCGAGGCAAGAGAATCACTTAAGTCTAATAGTTTGAAGTTGCTGTGAGCTGTGATGCCACAGCACTCTACCAAGGGTGACATATTAAGACACTGTCTCAAAAAAAAAAAAAAAAGGAAAAAGAAAAGAAAGAAAAAGAAAGTCTAATCTGTTTACATTCAAGGTTATTATTGGTGTGTGAGGACATATTACTGTCATTTCATTAACTGATTTATAATTGTTTTGTACATCATTTGTTCCTTTCTTTCTCTCTTATTGTTTATCATTGTGATTTGGTGGTTTACTGTAATGGTAACATTTGAGTCCTTTTCCCTCCTCTGTACATTTGCTCTACCAGTTAGTTTTATACTTTTGTGTGTTTTCATGATAGCAGATACTGTCCTTTTGTGTCCATGTCTAGTACTCCTTAAGCATTTTTTGTGGGAATGAACTAGTGGTGATGAATTCCCTCAGCTTTTGCTTATCTAGGAAAGACTTTATTTCTCCTTCACTTATGAAGGATAACTTTACTGAGCATAGTATCCCTAGCTAACAGGGTTTTTGTTTATCTTTTTTCCTTTTACCACTTTGAATCTATCACCCCATTCTCCCCTGGCTTATAAAGTTCCTGATGAGAAATACACTAGTGGTTTCATAAAGGTTCCCTTATAAGGAACTAGATGCTTTTCTTTCACTGTTGTTAAAAGTATCTCTTTAACTTTTGATACTTTAACTATAATATTCCATGTGGAAGAACTTTTTATTGTATCTGTTTGAGACTCTCTGGGCTTCTTATGTTTACATGTCTAAATCTCTTGCTGTACTTGGGAAGTATTCAACTATTACTTCATTAATTAGGTTTTCTATTCCTTTCATTTTCTCTTCACCTTCTGGGACACCACATATTTGAATATTTAGTCACTTTATGCTAGACCATGTGTCATGTAGACTTTCTTTTTAAAACTATTTTTTCTTTTTTTTTTCTTTTTTTTTTGGTGTATTTTCTTCATGGTGTTATTGTTTTCAATTTTTTTATTTTTTTATTTTTTCTCTATTAAATCATGCCTGTATACATTAATGCAATCATGTGGTACTATGTGCTGGTTTTATATACAATTTAAAATGTTTTCATCAACACCCCTCCACCTATCGTCCCCCCTCCCTTGTTCCTTTCCCCATATTCTTGTGCTATAATTGAGTTATAGCTTCATATAAAAGCTATAGATTAGTTTCATAGTAGGGCTGAGTACATTAGATACTTTTTCTTCCATTCTTGAGATACTTTGCTAAGAAGAATATGTTCCAGCTCCATTCATGTAAACATGTAAGAGGTAAAGTCTCCATCTTTCTTAAAGGCTGCATAATATTTCATGGTGTACATATACCACAATTTATTGATCCATTCATGGATCAATGGGCACTTGGGCTTCTTCCATGACTTAGCAATTATGAAGTGGGCTACAATAAACATTCTGGTACATATATCTTTGTTAGAATATGATTTTTGGTCTTCTGGATATATACCTAGTAGATGAATTGTAGGATTGAATGGCAGGTCTACTTTTAGATCTCTAAGTGTTCTCCAAACATCTTTCCAAAAGGAAAGTATTAGTTTGCATTCCTACCACCAATGCAGAAGTGTTCCCTTTTCTCCACCTCCATGCCAACATCTCTGGTTTGGGGATTTTGTGATGTGGGCTAATCTTACTGGAGATAGATGATATCTCAAAATAGTTTTGATTTGCATTTCTCTGATGATTAAGGATGATAAGCATTTTTTCATGTGTCTGAAAAATTGTGCTACAATAAACATCCTGGTACATATATCTTTGTTATAATGTGATTTTTGGTCTTCTGGATATATACCTAGTAGAGGAATTGTAGGCCCACATCACAAAATCCCAAAACCAGAGATGTTGGTGTGGATGTGGAGAAAAGGGAACACTTCTGCATTGCTGGGGGAAATGCATCTCTAGTTTTGGGATTTTGTGATGTGAGCTAATCTTACCAGAGTTAGATAATATCTCAAAGTAGTTTTGATTTGCATTTCTCTGATGATTAAGGATGATGAGCATATTTCATGTGCCATGCTCCTGTCTTCTTCAGAGAAATTTCTCTTCAAGTCCATTGCCCACACTGAGATAGGATCACTTGCTCTTTTCTAGCTAACACGTTTGAGTTCTCTGTGGACTCTGGTTATTAAACCTTTCCTGGAGACATAGCCTGCAAATATCTCCTCCTATGCTGAAGGCCGTGTGCTTACTTTACTTACTGTGTTCTTCACTATGCAGAAGCTTTTTAGTTTGATCAGGTCCCAGTAGTGTATTTTTGATACTGCTTAAATTGCCTGGGGGGGTCCTCCTCACAAAATATTCACCCAGGCCAATTTCTTCAAGAGTTTTCCCTGCACTTTCTTCTAGCATTTTTATAGTTTCATGTTTTAAGTTTAAATATTTAATCCAGTGAGAGTCTATCTTAGTTAATGGTGAAAAGTGTGGGTCCAGTTTCAGTATTCGGCAAGTTGGCAGTAATTCACACAGCACCATTCTTAAATAGGGAATCTTTTCCCCACTGAATGATTTTAATTGGCTTGTCAAAGATCAAATAACAATAAGTAGCTGGATTCATCTCTTGATTCTCTATTTGGTTCCATACATCTACCTCTCTGTTTTTGTGCCAGTACCATGCCATTTTGATCACTATTGATTTACAGTATAGTCAGAGGTCTAGTAGTGTAATTCCTCCTGCTTTGTTTTTATTTCTGAGTAATGTCTTGGATATTCGAGGTTTTCTCTGATTCCATATAAAACATAGCATTATTTTTTTTTGAGATCTTTAAAGTATGACAGTGGAGCTTTAATAGGGATTGCATTAAAATTGTATGTGACTTTGGGTAATATGGACATTTTAACAATGTTGATTCTTCCCAGCCATGAGCATGGTATGGTTTTCCATTTGCTAACATCTTCAGCTATTTCTTTTCTTGGAGTTTCTCATAGTTCTCTTTATAGAGATCTTTCACATTGGTTGTTAGGTAAACTCCCAAATATTTCATCTTCTTTGGAACTACTGTAAATGGAATAGAGTCCTTAACTGTTTTTTCAGCTTGACTATTGTTGAGATATATAAAGGCTACAGATTTATGAGTGTTGATTTTGTAACCTTAGACACTGCTGTATTCCTTGATCACTTCTAAGAGTTTTGTAGTAGAATCCCCAGTGTTTTCCAGATATACAATCATATCATCTGTGAAGAGTGAAAGTTTGATCTCTTCTGACCCTATATGGATACCCTTGATTGCCTTTTCTTCCCTAATTGCAATGGCTAAGATTTCCATTACAGTGTTAAAAAGCAGTGGAGACAATGAGCAACCTTACCTGGTTCCTGACCTGAGTGGAAATGATTTCAATTTAACTCCATTCAATATAATATTGGCTGTGAGTTTGCTGTAGATGGCATCTATCAGTTTAAGAGATGTCCCTTCTATACCAATTTTCTTAAGTGTTCTGATCATAAATGGATGATAGATATTATCAAAAGCTTTTTCTGCATCAATTGAGAGAATCAAATGATCTTTGTTTTTTAATTTGTTTATGTGATGAATTATATTTACAGATTTATGTACATTGAACCAGCCGTGAGACCCTGGGATAAAACCCACTTGGTCATGGTGTATAATTTGTTTGATATGTTGCTGGATTCTGTTTGTTAGGATATTGTTCAAAATTTTTGCATCAATATTCATTAGTGATATTGGTCTATAATTTTCTTTTCTTGTTGGGTCTTTTCCTGGTTTAGAGATCAAGGTGATATTTGCTTCATAGAATGTGTTGGGTAGTATTCCTTCTTTTTCTATGTTTTGGAAAAGATAGAGTATCCATCTAGTTCCTCTTTAAAGATTAGGTAGAATTCTGATGTGAAGCCATCTGGTCCCAGGCTTTTCTTTTTAGGGAGATTTTTTATAGTTGATGCTATTTCAGAACTTGATATAGGCCTGTTCAACGTTCCCACTGCATTCTGGCTGAGTCTTGGTAGGTGGCGTGCTTCCAAGTATTGGTCGATTTCCTTCAGATTTTCATATTTCTGAGAGTAACTTTTCTTGTAATGTTTGTTAAGGGTTTTTTGAATTTCTGAGGGGTCTGTTATTTCGTATTTACCATTTCTGATTGATGAAATTAGAGATTTTACTCTTTTTCCCCTGGTTAGGTTAGCCAAAGGTTTATCTATTTTATTGACCTTTTCAAAAAATCAACTTTTGGATTTATTGATCTGTTGTATAATTCTTTTGTTTTCAATTTCATTTAATTCTGCTCTGATTATGGTTATTACTTTTCTTCTGATGGGTTTGGGATTGGAATGTTCTTCCTTTTCCAGTTGCTTGAGATGTCCCATTAAGTTGTTAAGTTGTTCCTCTCTTTTCGTTCTCTTGAGGAAGGCTTACAGTGCTATAAATTTCCCTCTTAGGACTGCCTTTACTGTATCCCAGAGGTTCTGATAATTCATATCTTCATTATTGTTTTGTTCCAAAAATTTGGTAATTTCCTTCTTAATCTCATCTGTGACCCAGTTATCATTTGGCATAAAGTTTTTTAGCTTCTGTGTTTTTGTATGAGTATGCAAAGTTCAACTTTTATTCCATGATGGTTCAAGAAGATGCAAGGAATAATTTCTATTCTTTTAAATTTGCTGAGGTTAGGCTTGTGACCTAAGATGTGATCATTTTGGGGGTATGTTCCGTGGGCTGATGAGAAGAATGGGTATTCCGTTTTGTTAGGATGAACTGTTCTGTAGATGTCTTTTAAATCCAAATGTTGAATGGTTAAGTTTAAATCTAAAATTTCTTGGCTTAGCTTCTTATAATAGGGTCTATCCAACACTGCCAAAGGAGTGTTAAAATCTCTATTATGGTGCTGGAAGAAATCAAGTTGTTCATGTCTGTTAGAGTCTGTCTTACAAATTGAGGTGCATTCTGGTTAGGTGCATAAATATTAATAATTGAAATCTTATCATATTGAGTATTACCCTTAAAAAATATGAAGTGACCATTCTTATGTTTCCTTACTTTTGTTGGTTTAAAGCCTATTGTATCTGCAAATAAAACTGTAACACCTACTTTTTTCTACTTTCCCTTTGCTTAGAATATAGATGACCATCCCTTCACCCTGAGTCTATATTTATCTTTTAAGGTAAAATGCGATTCTTGTATGCAGTAGATATCTGGCCTAAGTTTTTGTATCTAGTCAGCCAACCTGTGCCTGTTTAGAGGACAATTTAAGCCATTCACATTAATTGAGAATATTGATAACCCTGGTAGAATTTTGGGTATCGAGTTTTTCAAAAGTCCAGTGAACATTTTTAATCCTTTCACCACTGTGAAAGTTAGAATTTGATCAAAAGTTTCTGAGTGAGTTTACTTTTGTGGTGGAGGATTGTGCTGGTCATTATGGAGAATAGGTCTGAGAATATCCTGGAGAGCTGGTTTAGTTATGGAAAATTTCTTCAACATGTGGATGTCATTAAAGTATTTAATTTTTCCATCTTAAATGAAACTCAGTTTAGCTGGATACAGGATCCTGGGTTGAATGTTATTTTGTTTAGGAAATTAAAAGTCAATGACAACCCTCTTCTAGCTTGAATGGTTTTAGCAGAGAGATCTGCTGAATATTCCAATATTCTTCCCCTTGTAGGTTATGGTTTTCTTACATCTGGCTGCTTTCAGAATTTTCTCCTTCATATTAACTTTAGTGAAGTTGATTATGATGTGTCTGCGGGTTGTCTTATTTGGGTTGAATCATGCTAGGATTCTGAAACTGTCTGCTATCTGAATTTCAGTATCTCTTGTCATGTCTGGAAAGTTCTCCTTCATAATCTCATGCACTTTGCAAGGCAACTTCATCACCTTCAGGAATTCCTATAAGGTGAATACTAGTTTTCTTCAAATTATCCTAAAGCTCTCTGAGAGAATGATCCATTTTTGCTCTCCATTTCTCTTCCTCTTTGAGCACTTGAGAGCATTCAAAAGTTTTGTCTTCAATGTCAGAAATCCTTTCTTCTGCTTGCTCCATTCTGTTACTGAGGGATTCTCCTGTATTTCTCAGATCTTTGAGGGTTGCAATTTCTTATCTCAGTGTGTCAAAATCTTTGGTGATTTTGTCTTTGAATTCATTTAATTCTTGAGACAACTTTTGAATTGTTCCTTAAATTTCTAATTCCGACTTTACCTCCACTCTATTAACCTTATTTGCAATCCAAACTCTGAATTTGATTTCTGACATCTTACCCATTTGTCTATAAATGAGATCTTCAGTTGTATCCACCATATTGTTTCTTGGGGGAGTTGATCTTCTCTGGTTATTCATGTTACTGGAGTTTTTCTGCTGATTCCACCCCATGATTATTTTACACCATTTGGCTAGATGAGCAGATAAGGTGAAGTTGGGGAGGGGGGCTCCTGGAGTAGTGATTAACCAGCCCTTTGCCCAAGAGCTGTGACTAGTGCCCGTACCTTTTCCCCTAGAGCTTTGCAAAGGACCCATACAGTGCTATGGCCTGAGACACTGGGGACTTACTTTGTGTGGTGGGGCTAAGTGGCTCTGTCTTGCTTTCAGCTGGTTTATGTCCTACCCTAGTGTATTAGTTACTCTGGGTTGAAATCTCAGCTGTGGAGAAATACCAGCAGTTAAGTCACCTTGCC
>CAUYON010018328.1:0-19317 GCA_963573935.1 Arctocebus calabarensis
GTGGCGGGCGCCTGTAGTCCCGGCTACTTGGGAGGCGGAGGCAGGAGACTCGCTTGAGCCCAGGAATTGGAGGTTGCTGTGAGCTGTGATGCCACGGCACTCTACCCAGGGTGACAGCTTGAGGCTCTGTCTCAAAAAAAATAAAATAAAATAAAATAAATAAATAAAAGTAGATAGACTACTGATCCTGCAATCTACTAGGTATATACCCAAGTGATCAAAAGTCATTTTACAACAAAGAAATTTGTACCAGAATGTTTACTGCAGGCTTGGCGCCTGTGGCTCAACCGGCTAAGGCACCAGCCATGTAAACCTGAGCTGGCGGGTTCGAATCCAGCCCAGGCCCGCCAAACAATGATGGCTGCAACTAAAAAATGGCTGGGCGTTGTGGCGGGCGCCCTGTAGTCCCAGCTTCTCGAGAGGTGGAGGCAGGAGACTCGCTTGAGCCTAGGAATTGGAGGTTGCTGTAAGCTGTGATGCCTCAGCACTCTATCCAGGGTGACAGCTTGAGGCTCAAAAAAAAAAAAAAAAAAGAATGCTTACTGCAGCCCAATTCATAATTGCCAAGTCATGAAAGTAGCCCAAGTGCCCATCAACTCATGAATGGATTAACAAATTGTGGTAAATGTATACCATGTAATGCTATGCAGCCATAAAAAGTATCCAATGTACTCAATACTATTATGAAATCAATATATTATCACCTACATATTCATATGAATGGTAAAACATAACTATAGTCCAGAAAAGAGGGTGGAGGAGTGGGAGTGGGGAGGGCACAAGAAGGGAGGGTATTCAGTGAGACCTCACCTAATGTGCATAATACAACAAATAAGTGACATGATGGTTATATTAATTAGTTCGATGTAAGCATTCCACATTGTATATCAGATCAGTACATTGTATCCCATAATTGCATTAATTTACCAGTTATGATTTAATAAAGAAAAACCAAACAAACAAACAAAAAATCCCAGCTATCTAGAAGCCAAAGAAAGATCTCAGAAGAAATCAACCCTGGCAGCAATCCTCCAGAACTGCAAGAAAATATATTTTCTTTGTTTTTGAGTCAGAGCCTCAAGCTGTCGCCCTGGATAGAGTGCCATAGCATCACAGCTCACAGCAACTTCCAATTCCTGGGCTCAAGCAAGTCTCCTGCCTCTGCCTCCCAAGTAGCTGGGACCACAGGCCCCGGCCACAACGCCCCGCCGTTTTTGGTTGCAGCCGTCATTGTTATTTGGCGGGCCTGGGCTGGATTCAAACCCGCCAGCTCAGGTGTACATGGTAGCCTGTTGAGCCACAGGCACCGAGCCAAGAAAATATATTTCTGTTGTTTAAGTTACCCAATCTGTGGTATTTTGTTATAAAAGCAATAGAAAACTAATATAGGCCTTCACTGATAGATGAAAAAATTGAGGCCTAGCAAACACAATTGTCAAGGGAAAAAAACTCTGAGGCTCAGGTACCCATTATTGAGTAGGTAGATTGCTATAGTTCTACATTTGATCAGTGATGTTTAAAAGTTTTAGATACACAAATTTTTTAAATTATATATATTTTATCAGAAAAACCTAAACTAGGCTCGGCACCTATAGCTCAGTGGTTAGGGTGCCAGCTATACACACCAAGGCTAGTGGGTTCCATCCTGGCCTAGGCCTGCCAAACTACAACAGGCAAGGTGAGACAACTACAAAATAATAGCCAGGCGTTGTTGTGAGAGGCACCTGTAGTCCCAGCTACTTGGGAGGCTAAGGCAAGAGAACTGCTTAAGCCCAAGATTTTGAGGTTGCTGTGAGCTGTGACACCAAAGCACTCTACCAAGGGCGACATAGTGAGACTCTGTCTCAAAAAAAAGAAAAACTCAAACCCAAACTATGACTGGGCGTGCTCATGCCTGTAATCCTAGCACTCTGGGAGGCCAAGGCAGATGGACTGAGCTCAAGTTTGAGGCAGAAGACTCGCTTGAGCCCAGGAATTGGAGGTTGCTGTGAGCTGTGATGCCACAGCACTCTATCTGGGGTGACAGCTTAAGGCTCTGTCTCAAAGAAAAAAAAAAGTTCTGGAATGGTGTCTGTAGCTCAGTGGTTAGGGTGCCAGCCACATATAGTAGGGCTGGCTGGTCTGAATCAGGCCCAGACCTGCTAAACAATGACAACTATAACAAAAATATAGCTGGGTGTGTGGCGAGTGTCTGTAGTCACAGCTACTTGGGAGGGTAAGGCAAGAGAATCGCTTGAGCCCAAGAGTTTGAGGTTGCTGTGAGCTGTGATGCCATAACACTCTGCCAAGGGCAAGATAGTAAGACTGTCTCAAAAAAAAAAAAAAAGAAAAGAAAATCTGAAAGTTCAACATTATATGAATGGACAGAATATCTTCAAGGGTTTGTATTACAAGGAAATATCTAAACCAGGTTCAGTGGCTCATGCCTATAATCAATCCCAGAGCTTTGGGAGACCAAGGTGGGCTTGAGGCCAGGAGTTTAGGTAATGGTGAGTGATCATGTCACTGCACTCCAGCCTGGGTGACAGACTGAAACCCTGTCTAAAACACAAAAACAAAAATAACCCAAGAAAATAAGTGATTTCTAGCATTGAGAAAGAAGATAGTGTGCTGGACAGACCACCAACAGGCATACTGAAAACAGTGTGGTTATTAGTGAAATAAGTCATAAAGCCAGATTCCTTGTCTTGCTACTTAATATATTTAGTAATTGTACAACTTGGGTATCATTCATCTGTATCTCAATTTTCACACCCTTACCAATCTACCTCAGAGTCACAGTGAGGATCAAATCAGAGTACTATAAATAGTAAAATGCAAAAAAAAAAAAAAAGGGCGGCTCCTGTGGCTCAGCGAGTAGGGCGCCAGCCCCATATACCAAAGGTGGTGGGTTCAAGCCCGGCCTCGGCCTAACTGCAAAACAAAAATACTACAGGCTGTGGCGGGTGCCTGTGGTCCCAGCTACTAGGGAGGCTGAGGCAAGAGAATTGCTTAAGCCCAAGAGCTGGAGGTTGCTGTGAGCAGTGTGACGCTACGGCACTCTACCCAGGGCGATAAAGTGAGACTCTGTCTCTACAAAAAAAAAAAAAAAAAAAATAGTAAAATGCTACGTTGATAAAGCACAATTAGGTTTGGAAATGGCTTTTTGAATTTTCTGAATTTCTCTCAGAGCTTCATGACCAGGAAATGTTGTAAACAAGAAAACAGTATGAAATGGGTCTGACAGCATGAGGCTCTCAGGGTGTTATTTGCAAGCGTGTCAGAACTGCCAGTCAGTAAAACAATGGGAGATGCTCCTCTTCTACTGGGCAATTGGGTCAGTACACAATGGGACCATAATAAAGCGGCTCATATTCTGGCAGCATCCTCACAGGACCAGGCTAAACAGCAATCACTCTGGGAAACAAAGTTGAATTTATGAACTTGGTGGTTTAGCTAAAGGCCACCTGAGGAAAACTATATTCTGCATACACAACTATATATTCAAAGCTCAAGGTCTAAGTGAAGTATGGCACACTGAGGCAATGAACTAACTAGATAGTTGACAGTCCTAGTTCTTCAATCCTAATTTTGTCCTAGGATTTACTAGTCCTTTGGCCCTTAAGTATGTATGCAAATATAATGCTCAGACATATGGAAGGAAAATAAAAGGTACAGGGAAGGCATAGCAGAGGACTGGGATAAGCCATAATCTAAACAATTTCTACAAAAGAAAATTTCCAACTATCTCTTGTGAAGTGTGCAGATCTGGTGGCTAATATCTTCCTAGGGACATCTCATTGACACCATCAGTAGGTGCTGCAGGGCCTATAATAAAGTGCGGACACCAAAATAGCTCAACTCCCACTTAAGCCAACCTAGAAATATTCGCTGACTGTCTCCTAAGCTCTTGTAAACATGCATGTATATCCATATATTAAAATTGTAAAACTTATTATATACCAAAAACAGGCTAGGCAAAGTGGGCTCATGCCTGTGATCCTTCAGAAGAGGACGAGGGTGGGTGGATTGCTTGAACTCAGGAGATCCAGACTAGAACAAGAACAAGACCCCATCTCCACTAAAAATAAAAAAAACTAGCCTGGCGTAGTAGCACACACCTATAGTCCCAGCTACAGGGGAGGTTGAGGCAAAATGATCACTTAAACCCAAGAATTTGAGGTTGCTGTGAGCTATGTCGCCACAGCATTCTACCAATGGTGACAAAGTGAGACTCTGTCTCAAAAGAAAAAAAAAAGAAAGAAAGCCCCTGGTTGTCTAGTGGTCAGGATTAGGAAAAAAGTAAAAGAAACATAACGAAAAGATAATGCTAATAATGCAAGCACAAGAATCAAGAGGAAGAAGAAAATGACAGAGCTGATGCTTCTGGAAGTATTACCTCTTAAGTATCAGAATTTTATGTGCCACATTATAATAAAGGAAAACAAAGTAATATATAATGACCAGCTAACTAGAACTAATACAGCTGAAAATTTAAATTATCTAAATATAAGGCCAGATGTGGTGGCTCATGGGAGGCCAAGGCAGGAGGATCACTTGAGGCCACGTGTTGAAAATCAGCAAAGGCAACATAGGGAGAAATTCCTCTTGAGAAAAGAAAATCAGTTATAAATTTCTTTGTTCCTTCTCTACTCCTACTGCTTCACTTGACTAGTCTTAAGGAAAAAAAAAAAAAAGATCAGTAACATAGCAAGTCCCTCACCTCTACAAAAAATAAGAAAATTAGCCAGGCGTAGTGGTGAATGCCTGCAGTCCTAGCTACTCAGGAGGCTAAAGCAGGAGGATCACTTGAGCTCAAGAGTTTGAGGTTGCTGTGCACTATGATAGCCACAGCACTCTATGGAGAGTGACAAAGTGAGACTCTGTCTCAAAAAAAAAAAAGGGTGGCGCCTGTGGCTCAGAGGGTAGGGCGCCAACCCCATATACCAATGGTGGCGAGTTCAGACCCAGCTCTGGCCAAACTGCAACAAAAATTGCTGGGCATTGTGGTGGGCGTCTGCAGTCCCAGCTACTCCAAAAGCTGAGGCATGAGAATTGCCTATGCCCAGGAGTTAGAGGCTGCTGTGAGCTGTGACACCACGGTACTCTACCAAAGGTGATAAAGTGAGACTCTGTCCCCCCCCCAAAAAAGGGCGGTGCCTGTGGTTCAACGGGGTAAGGCGCCAGCCACATACATCTGAGCTCTCGGGTTCGAATCCAGCCCAGACCCGCAAAACAACAATGGTGGCTGCAACCAAAAAATGGCCGGGCATTGTGGAGGGCGCCTGTAGTCCCAGCTACTTGGGAGGCAGAAGCAAGAGACTTGCTTTGAGCCCAGGAATTGAAGGTTGCTGTGAGCTGTGATGCCCAGAGCACTCTACCCAGGGTGACTACTTGAGGCGCTATCCCCCCCCAAAAAAAAAAAAGAAAGAAAAAAACCCAGCCTTCGCTAAACTACAAAAACAGAAAAATAGCTGGGCATTGTGGCAGGCGCCTGTAGTCCCAGGTACTCGGGAGGCTGAGGCAAAAGAATCGCCTAAGCCCAGGAGTTGGAGGTTGCTGTGAGCTGTGTGATACCACAGCACTCTACAAAGGGAGATAAAGTGAGACTGTCTCTACCAAAATAATAATAATAATAAATAAATAAATAAATAAACAGACGATTTGGGGGCTATATTTGCCCTCAAATATCCTATCTTAAATTAGCTTAATATCTTTAGATTTCAAGAGTTAACCTGTAACATTTACTAAGCAGTTACTATCATATGGAAATCCAGATTTGCAGCTTCAAAAAGGAGAATTGATTCTGAAGCTTAAGGCAACAATAAAGCCACATACCCCCATGGTGACAAGTGGTTATAGCTCAGTGACCTGGGAATGGGGCTCTCCATTTCATTTACCTGAACTACTCACCAGAATGTTAACTCTAGAATTTCACCAGAAAGATAGAATTTTGTCTCTTTTACTTGCCTCTGTATTTCTAGGGCCCAGAAGAATCCCTGACATGTAGGGTACTCCATAAACATTTGCTGAAAATTATTACTATAGTAACTGTTGCCTTCCTGGTCCCTAAAAGTATGAGTTTCTGATAAGTATTCCTAATATGTTTGTCTTCCCCTACCTATTATTCCTATCTTAGAGGTAGGAAACAAGGCTCTGGAGATTAAAGCAAATGCTCAAAAAACTAATTATACAGAATTAAATAACTAAAATACAAGAAAGGCTATGAAAATGGCCACAAGAAAGGTAAGAACAGACTGTTCCTTTTTGGAGCAGTCTGCTCTCTACCATCTTTGAGAGTATAATAAAAAAATAAGAGAAAAGTTAAGAACATTGCTGGGTGCAGTGGCTCACGCCTGTACTCCCAGCACTGTGGGAGGCTGAGACGGGACGATTGCTTGAGCTCAGGAGCTCAAGGCTTGTCTGAGTGAGAGACTCAGACTCATGAAAAAAATGGAAAAACCCAGCCAGGCGCTGTGGCAAGCGCCTGTAATCCCAGCAGCTTTGGCAGCAGGATGCCCACAGCCTGAGTCTGAGGTTGCAGTGAGCTACAATGCCCTTGCACTCTGCTCAGGGCATAGGGTAGTACTCTGACTTGACAAAAAAAAAATGTTTATTTTATTTTATTTTTTTAGAGACAGTCTCACTCTGTCGCCCTTGGTAGAGTGATGTGGTGTCACAGCTCACAGCAACCTCCAACTCCTGGGCTTAGGTGATTCTCTCATCTCAGCCTCCAGAGTAGTTGGGACTATAGGTGCCTGCCACAACACCTGGCTATTATTTGTTTGTAGTTTGGCCAGGGCCGGGTTTGAACCCACCACCCTCAGTATATGGGGCCAGTGCCCTGCCCACTGAGCCACAGGTGCTGCCCAAGATTTTTTTTTTTTAAGACAGAGTCTCAAGCTGTTGCCCTGGGTACAGTACCATGGCGACATCATAGCTCACAGCAACCTACAACTCTTGGGCTCAAGTGGTCCTCTTGCCTCAGTTTTTTGTATTTGTAGTAGAGATGGGGTCTCATTCTTGCTCAGGTTGGTCTTGAACCCATGAGCTGAAGCAATCCACTCTCCTCAGCCTCTGAGAGTGCTAGGATTACAGGTGTGAGCCACTGCACCTAGCCAAAAGATTTTGTTACTTGCAACCAAAAGTAAACTAGAAGTAGCCGTTATTATCCTAATTAAGTCCAGAAATAAGAAGTTTTAAAGCAGGTCAAAATCATAAAGAAATCTTCTCTACTTTCATTCTTAGCATTTCATTACCCTAACTCTCAAAACTGTCTGCTGTTGTTTATAAATTCTTTTTTTTTTTTTTAGATTTTTACTCTGTTGCCCAAGCTAGAGTGCCATGGCATCAGCCTAGCTCATGGCAACCTCAAGCTCCTGAGCTCAAGTGATTTACCTCCTCATAGCTGGGATGATAAGCACCTGCCAGAACTGGTTAATTTTTCCATTTTTAGTAGAGACAGGATCTCACTCTTGCTCAGGCTATTCTCAAACTCCTGAGCTCCAGGAATCCTCCCACCTCAGCTTCCCAGAGTGCCAGGCATATTATTTGTAAATTCTGCTTCATGATCCTACATTGCTAATGGCAATTTCAGAGTCAGAAAAGAGTTCTTTCCTTGGCAGAACATACCCCTTAAAGCATATTTCAGTTAGAACCATACTTAGTAAGTTGGTCCTCCGTTTATTGCCTGTGAACTTGCCCAAGTTACTGAAATCTCTTGTGCTTCAGTTTCCTCAATTAAAACATGAGAAACTCGGTTTGGCGCCTGTGGCTCAACGGGCTAAGGCGCCAGCTACGTACACCTGAGCTGGCAGGTTAGAATCCAGCCCGGCCCCACCAAACAACAATGACGGCTACAACCAAAAAATGGCTGGGCGTTGTGGCAGATGCCTGTAGTCCCAGCTACTTGGGAGGCAGATGCAAGAGACTCGCTTGAGCCCAGGAATTGGAGGTTGCTGTGAGCTGTGATGCCATGGCTCTCTACCCAGGGGGACAGCTTGAGGCTCTTTCTCAAAAAAAAAAAAAAAATTGTCGGGCATTGTGGTGGGTGCCTGTAGTCCCAGCTGCTTGGGTGGCTGAGGGAAGAGAATTACCTAAGCTCAAGAGTTGGAGGTTGCTGTGAGCTGTGATGCCACTGCACTCTGCCGAAGGCGACAAAGTGAGAATCTGTCTTTATAAAAAAAAAAAAGAGAGAGAGAGAGAAACTCAGAATTGAATGAGTTAATATATAAAAGTACAGGCATACCTTGTTTTACCGTACTATACAGATTTTTTTTTTTTTTTTTTACAAATTGAAGGTTTGTGGTAACCCTATATCCAAGCAAGTCTACTAGTGCCATTTTTCCAACTGCACATGTTCACTCTGTATCTCTGCATCATATTTTGGAAATTCTTTTAATACTTCAGATTTTTTATTATTGTTATATCTATTATCGTGACCTATGACCACTCATCTTTGATGTTATTATTGTAATTGTTTTGGTGCACCATAAACCATACCCACGTAGGATGTCAAACTTCATAAATGAGTACGTTTGGGCTGGCTGTGGTGGCTCACTCCTGTAATTCTAGCACTCTGGGAGGCCAAAATGGGTAGACTGCCCTGAGCTCAGAGGTTTGAGACCAGCCTGAGCCAGAGTGAGACCTCTGTCTCTATCAAAAAACAAAACAAAACAAAAAAAGCTGGATGTTGTGGTGGGCGCCTGTAGTCCCAGCTACTTGAGAGGTTGAGGTAAGAGAATCGCTTAAGCCCAAGAGTTGGAGGTTGCTGTGAGCTATGATGCCACAGTGCTCTACTGAGGGCAACAAACTGTCTCACTAAGTAAATAAATAAATATAAGAAAATTAAAATGAGTGCGTTTGACTGCTCCATTGACTGGCCATTCCCCTCTCTATTCCCTAAGCCAGGACAATGTTAAAATTAGGCCATTGCTTTACAGTGGCTTCTACTTGTTCAAGTGAAAGGAACAGTTAAGGCTGGGCATGGTGGTGACTCATGCCTGTAATCCTAGCCTTCTGGGAGACCAAGGCAGGTGGATTGCCTGAGCTAGAGGAGATCTCATCTCTAAAAATAGTCGGGCATTGTGGCGGATGCCTATAGTCCCAGCTATTTGGGAGGCTGATGCAAGAGAATCAGTTAAGCCTAGAGGTTTCTGTGAGCTATGATGTCACAACACTTGACCCAGGGTGACAAAGTGAGACTCTGTATCAAAAAAATAAAAATAAAAAAAGGCTTGGCACCTGTGGCTCAATGGGCTAAGGCACCAGCCACGTACACCTGAGCTGGCGGGTTCGAATCCAGCCTGGGCCTGCCAAAGAACAATGACGGCTGCAACCAAAAAATGGCCGGACATTATGGCGGAGCTACTTGGAGGCGGAGGCAAGAGACTCGCTTGAACCCAGGAATTGGAGGTTGCTCTGAGGTGTGATGCCACAGCACTCTATCCAGGGTGACAGGTTGAGGCTCTGTCTCAAAAAAAAAAAGGGGGGCGGGGAGAAAGAGAAAAGAAAGGAACAGTTGTATGTCTTTCACTTTAAATCAAAAGCTAAAAATGATTAAGGCCTAGTGAAGGCATGTTGAAAGCCAAGATAGGGGCAGCACTTGTAGCTCAGTGAGTAGGGCGCTGGCCCCATATACTGAGGGTGGCAGGTTCGAACCTGGCCCTGGCCAACTGCAACAAAAAAATAGCTGGGTGTTGTGGTGGACGCCTGTAGTCACAGCTACTTGGGAGGCTGAGGCAAGAGAATCATCTAAGCCCAAGAGCTAGAGGTTTCTGTGATCTGTGATGCCATAGCACTCTACTGAGGGTGACAAAGGGAGACTCTGTCTCTAATAAGAAAAAAAAAAGAAAGCCAAGATAGGCTTCTTGCACCAGTTAAGACAAACTGTGAATGCGAAGAAAAAGAAAAAGTTCTTGAAAGAAATCAAAAGTGTTACTCCAGAGGATACACAAATGGTAAGAAAGCAAAACAGGCTTATTGTTGATGTGGAGAAAGGTTTAGTGGTCTGAATAGAAGACCAAACTAACCATGAAACTCCCTTAAACCAAAGCCTAATCCATAGCAAGGTTCTTACTTTCTTCAAGTCTTTTTTTTTTTTTTTGGTAGAGACTGAGTCTTAACTTTGTCACCCTTGGCAGAGTGCTGTGTGAGAGCCAAGACGCCACAGCACTCTGCCCATAGCAACCTCAAACTCTTGGGCTCAAGTGATCCTCTTGCCTCAGCCTCCCCAGAACTGGGACTTCAGGCAGTTTCTATAACACCTGGCTATTTTTAGAGAGGTAGTCTCACTCTTGCTCAGGCTGATTTCAAACTTAGGTCAGGCAGTACACCCACCGAGGCCTCCCAGAGTGCTAGGATTACAGGCATGAGTCATCTTTCTTGGCCTTCTTTAATTCTTTGAAAGCTGAGAAAAGTGAGAAGTCTCAGAAGAAAAATGTGAAGTTAGCAGTGTTTGTTTGTTTTTTTATTTTTGGCCAGGGCTGGGTTTGAACCCACCACCTCTGGCAAATGGGGCTGGCGCCCTACTCCTTCGAGCCACAGGCGCTGCCCTAGTAGTGGTTTGTTCATAAAATTTAGGAAAGGAAGCCATCTCTGTAACATGAAAGTGCAAGGTGAACCAGCAAGTGCTGAGGCAGAAGCTGCAGCATCTAGCTAAGATAACTGATGAAAGTGGCTACATTGGCCCCATGCAGTGGCTCATGCAGCCTGTAACCCTAGCACTCTGGGAGGCCAAAGTGGGTGGATTGCCTAAGCCCAGGAGTTTGAGACCAGCCTGAGGAAGAGTAAGACCTTGTCTCAAAAGAAAACAAAACAAAACGCTGGGCACTGTGGTGGGCACCTATAGTCCCAGCTCCTTGAAAGGCTGCGGCAAGAGGATCACTTGAGCCCAAGAGTTTGAAGAGTTTGAGGTTGCCATGAGCTGTATAGGGCAGTCCACAAACCACAACAAAGTCAAAAATACTGGCTACACTAACAAATTTTCAAGTTGATGAAATAGCCACCTATTGGAAGATGCCATCTAGGACTATCATGGCTAGAAAGAAGTCAATGTCTGGCTTCAAAGGACAGTGCTAATGGAGCTGCTGTAAATTGAAGTGCCCATGTACCATTCTGAAAATCCTAGGGCCCTTAAGAATTATGCTAAATCTCGGCTCAGTGCCTGTGGCTCAACGGGCTAAGGCGCCAGTCATGTACACCTGAGCTGGCAGGTTCAAATCCAGCCCGGGCCCGCCAAACAACAATGATGGCTGCAACCAAAAAATGGCCAGGCGTTGTGGTGGGTGCCTGTAGTCCCAGCTACTTGGGAGGCAGAGGCAGGAGACTCGCTTGAGCCCAGGAATTGGAGGTGGCTGTGAGCTATGATGCCACAGCACTCTATCCAGGGCGATAGCTTGAGGCTCTGTCTCAAAAAAAAAAAAAAATGACCTCGGTTTGTTTCCTGGCCTTCCCATTCTAAAATTTATGAGAATTGGGTGGGTGGTGCCTGTGGCTCAGTGGGTAGGGCGCCGGCCCTATATAGCGAAGGTGGTGGGTTCGAACCCGGCCCTAGCCAACTTGGGACCAAAAAATAGCTGGGCGTTGTGGCGTGAACCTATAGTCCCAGCTCCTTGGGAGGCTGAGGCAAGAGGATCGCCTAAGCCCGGGAATTGGAGGTTGCTGTGAGATGTGATGTCAAGGCACTCTACTGAGGGCGACAAAGTGAGACTCTGTTTATAAAAAAAAAAACAAAAAAAAAAAAAACAAGAATTATGCTAAATCTCTCTGTGCTCTATAAATGGACCAGAGTCTGGATGACAGCAAATTTGTTTTTAGAATAGTTCATTGAATATTTTAAAACTCATTTTTGAGATCTACTACTTAGGAAAAGATTCTTTTCAAAATAATACTGCTCGGCTCAGCGCCTGTGGCTCAATGGGCTAAGATGCCAGCCACGTACCCTGAGCTGGCGGGTTCGAATCCAGCCCGAGCCCACCAAACAACAACGATGGCTGCAACCAAAAAATGGCCGAGCATTGTGGCGGGCGCCTGTAGTCTCAGCTACTTGGGAGGCAGAGGCAAGAGACTTGCTTGAGCCCAGGAATTGGAGGTTGCTGTGAGCTGTGATGCCATTGCACTCTATCCAGGGTGACAGCTTGAGGCTCTGTCTCAAAATAAAAAAAAAGGACTTTCTTAAAATACCAACATGAACAGGAGTTTGGAAGTTGATCCCAACCTTCATGGATGACTCTGAGGAGTTTAAGACTTCAGCAGAAGAAGAAACAGCAAGAGAATTAGAATTAAAAGTAGACCCTGAGGATATGATCATGACCAAATTTGCACAGTGTGCAACAGAGAAATCTTTCGTGAAAGAATTAGTTGATAAAGCAAATCTCATTGTTGTCTCATTTTATGAAAATGCCACAGCCCCCCTAACCTCAAGCAATCCCCACCCAATCAGTCAACAGCTATCAACACTGAGGCAAGACCTTTTTTTTTTGAGACAGAGCCTCAAGCTGTCACCTGGATAGAGTACTGTATTATCATAGCTCACAGCAACCTCCAATTCCTGGGCTCAAGCGAGTCTCTTGCCTCCGCCACAACGCCTGGCCATTTTTGGTTGCAGCTGTCATTGTTGTTTGGCGGGCCCGGGCTGGATTCGAACCTGCCAGCTCAGGTGTACATGGCTGATGCCTTAGCTTGTTGAGCCACAGGTGCCTAGCCGACAAGACCTTTTACAAGCAAAAAGATTATGACTTGCTAAACTGCCAATTTTTAGCAATCAAGTTTTTTTTTTGGTAGAGACACAGTCTCACTTTATCACCCTCTGTAGAGTACCGTGGCATCATACATCTCACAACAACCTCGAACTCCTGGTCTTAGGCGATTCTCTTGCCTCAGCCTACCGAGTAGCTGGGACTACAGGCACCTGCCACGATGCCCTGTTATTTTTCTGTTTTGCAGTTTGGCTGAGGCTGGTTTGAACCTGCCACCTTCGGTATATGGGGCCGGCGCCCTACTCGATGAGCCACAGGCGCCGCCCAGCAATCAAGTATTTTTAATTAAGCTATACACATTCTTTTAGACATAATGCTATTTACTATTTACTGCATACTTAATAGACTACAGTGTAGTATAAACACAACTTTTACATACACTGGAAAACTAACAAATTCACGTGACTCACTTTATTATGATATTCACTTTATTGCAATGGTCTAGAACCAAGCCTGCATTATCTCTGAGGTATGCCTGTACTTAGAAGAGTACTTAGTCCACAGCAAGTTCTATATAAGTGCTGGCTAGTATTATTACTATCTCTCTCTCTTTTTTTTTTTTTTTTTTGTTTTTTGAGGCTCATGCGCTTTGGTAAAACCTAGGTTAAAATACTAACTGGCAGTGGCTTGGTGCCCATAGCTCAGCGGTTACGGCGCTGGCCACATACACCAGGGCTGGTGGGTTCAAACTGAGCCCGGGCCTGCTAAACAACAATGACAACCACAACAAAAAAACAGCAGGGCATGTGGCAGGCGCCTGTAGTCTCAGCTACTTGGGAGGCTGAGGTAAGAGAATCGCTTAAGCCCAAGAGTTAGAGGTTGCTGTGAGTTGTGACACCATGGCACACTACCTTGGGCAACATAGTGAGACTCAGTCTCCAAAAAAAAAAATACTAACTGGCAGAAAATAAGAATAAAATAAAAGCTGGCAAATCTCTTTTTAAATATATAAGATCTCCAGAAATCCTGCAGGCTTCCTTTCACATCAGTTAGCATCTGCCCTTGCCTACCTCAATCACTGTCTACTAGGAAGACAGAATTACAAGGATTGGTTGGGCGGTGCCTGTGGCTCAAAGGAGTAGGGCGCTGGCCCCACATGCTGGGTGGGCTCAAACCTAGCCCTGGCCAAAAACAGCAAAAAAAAAAAAAAAAAAAAAAAAAAAAAATAGGGTGCATTAAGACAAAAACTTTGGGGCAAGGAAGGGGTGACCAGATTTGCAGTAAATCAGTGGAAGTGGTGATAAGACAACTAGTGTCAGTCCAGACTTGTAGTCTCTGTTAGGGAGGGTCAGAATAAGGCAAACTCCAGGATGGACAAGGTGGCTTACGCCTGTAATCCTAGCACTCTGGGAGGATTGCCCTGAGGGCACAGGTTTGAGACCAGCCTGAGCAAGACCCCAGGCATCGTGGTGGGCGCCTGTAGCCTGTAGTCCTAGCTACTCGGGTGGTTGAGGCAAGAGGATCGCTTAAGCCCAGGAGTTGAGGCTGCTGTGAGCTATGACACTACAGCACTCTACTGAGGGTAACAAAGTGAGACTGTCTCCAAAAAAGAAAAAAAAAAAAAAGAAGAAGGAATAAAGCAACCTCCATAGCTACAAGCATCATTCCTACAGTGCTCCAGATACAGAAAACTTCAGCTACCGAGAAAGGCCTGTAAGTCTTATCACTCAACAGAGGATTCTGGAACCAGAGACCTAAGGGAAATAAACGAACATTATTGAAAGTGGAAAATAATCTGTTCTGATAATTACAGGGCCCTTACTTGTTCCCATATACTTTGATAATATTGCCCCTCCCTCCCTTCTAGAGATGAGAAAAGACAGGCTCAGAAAGGAGGAAAAACATTTATTATGTGCCAGAGGTTATCCACATGTATTGTTGCATCTGACATTTAAGTGACTTCTCTGAGTGAGAGCTAGAAGGTGGCAGGCGTGATTGTAATACCAAATTTGGTCCTG
Source organism: Arctocebus calabarensis (assembly GCA_963573935.1). Taxonomy (NCBI): domain Eukaryota; kingdom Metazoa; phylum Chordata; class Mammalia; order Primates; family Lorisidae; genus Arctocebus; species Arctocebus calabarensis. The sequence continues at coordinate 14,696 of CAUYON010018328.1, forward strand.
AAGTCATTGCTTTGCAGCTCAGTTATTAATTTGTTTCCTCAGGATCAGAGATCTTACAAAATTCAATACCAGAATGTCATGTAGCTTCCCCAAACACAACAGTTGAGGTTAGCAATTTACTCCAGATTTTTTCAGTTTCATACAGACTTAAGATTTCAAAGTGGGCCTATGCACCAAAAACACCTTTATGTGAATTGAAGGCTTCCTTTCCCTTTCTTCCAGCCAAACCACTAGAGGGCCAGGTCATTAAAAAACAGCAGTTACAAACTAGGGCTCTAGAGAAGCCACTGTGTGACCTTGGGTAAGTTATTTTACTTCTCTAAGACTCGGTTTCCTCATCTGTAAAACAGAATGGTAGTATCTACCTCTTTAGGCTATACAAATTAAGTAAAACAAGCCATGCAAAACAATCCAACAATGTCCGCACATAGAAAGAGTTTAACAAATTAAACAGTTTTTATTGCCGAAAAGGAACTATCACTGTTGGTTCTGTCTCTAAGTTAAGAGACTTCGCCATTGTATTCTCTCTTGGCAAAGGCCATGACAGCCAGAGTGCCCTCAGAAAGATCAACAGGTCGCTCCTTTTCTCCTAGCTAAGACCAGACCAGAAACCTGAAGTCCCTAACCAATATATGGCCTAAAAGTCTAGGTCTTTGGTTATTAACCACTACGAAGATTGTCACTCTCAGCCCAACCTAAACACATTAGTTTGGTCCGGCTGTTCTCCCAGCCTTCAGGGGCCCCGGTTGTTTTCGGCCTGGCTGCCCCTGGTTACCAGCCTGAAGGTGGCTCGCCTAGCGTCCCCTCAACCGAGGACTCTACCTTGAAACATATGTAGGACTTCTTGAGTTCGCAGAAGCCACTGAATCTAGTCAACACGCGCGTCGGCCAACACAAGCCAGGAGAAGGCTACCTTAGCGTCGCCCAGGCCTGCCGCCGGGAGCCCGTCCCCCAGCCCAGTCTGGGAGCAGGGCGGAGTAGGCCCCTTTCTAACCCCCCGGGAACATGTGGACTCCTGCCTGAAGCCATCACGTGGGGGGACTTCAGGCGTGCCAAAGTGTCCCCCGAACCAGCTCCTAAGGACTGCTCCCCGCGCGGGCCCTAGCCCGGCCCCAAACTGGCCTGAGGGGTACTCCCGGCCTGGTTTCTCGTCTCAGATCCAATCTACAGGGGATTCAAACATCTTCCGCAGACCAGGGACAGGCTCTCACCCAAGCACTAAGCTCCGAGACTGCCTGAGCCCTAGTACTCAATTGCCTGGTTTCCTTACTCACCCATCGCAGCTCCGCTCGCTCAGACTTGGCGGCGGTAGCGGCAGCAGCTCCAGCGACAGCTTCAGCAGACAATATGGCGGACCTGCAGGACGGCAGCCCGAAAGGGACAAATCACTTAACGGAACGAAACGCGTTCCTTGACCCACGACCTACGTTACACCGGAGGCGGGCACTTAAAGAGACCGCAGCCACTAACCATGGGGAAGTAAAATACGAAAGGAGGGGCTAGGAGGGACACTGGGAGGGTTACGCACGAAAGGAAATTAAGCGTGTCTAGGAGTTCTCAGCTGTTTCTATTATTTCGTCATCTCTTTTTTTTCTTTTTCGCTGGCAAGTTGATAGAGCAGTATTTCTTCTTTTATAGTGAAGTCTCCTTCCCCAGAAATGTATCCCTTCTTTCATAGTTAAAACTATGATAAACTATGATAGATCTAAAACTGTGGTAGGTCAAACAATTATAGACCCTGAGCTGAATACCCAGGTTTTCTAACTGGGTCGATCACAGATACCTCTAGTTAAGATAGCAATCGTATTGGGAGATAAGAAAGAGAAAAATAATGAGTATTCTTTTTTTTTTTTTTTTTTGAGACAGAGTCTCACTTTGTCGCCTTCCGTAGAGCGCTGCAGCATCACAGCTCACAGCAACCTCCAGCTCTTGGGCTTAGGCGATTCTCTTGCCTCAGCTTCCCGAGTAGCTGGGACTACAGGCGCCCGCCACAAAGCCCAGCTGTGTTTTTTTTTGTTGTTGTAGTTTGGCCAAGGCTGGGTTCAAACCCACCGCCCTCTGTTTATGGGGCCGGCGCCCTACTCACTGAGCCACAGGCACTGCCCAATGATGACTGTTCTTGACCATGATTTATCAGACATTATTTCATTTATCCTCACAGCAAGCTGTGGGCAGAGGTTGGTTCCATATTGTTCACTGGTCTATCTCCAGCACCTAGCACAATATCTGGCACATTATGTGCTCCCTAAATAATTGTTGAATAGACAAAGGAATGAACTTGACAGTGACTCACACAGAGCAAGGAATTGGTCTCCCTTTTCATTTTATTATTTATCTTTTTTGAGTCAAGAGTTTTGCTCTGTCACCCAGGCTATAGTGTCATGATGTCCACTAGTGCACAACAACCTCAAATTCCTGGCTCAAGCCATCCTCCTGCCTCAGACTTCCAAGTAGCTAGGACTACAGGCACTGGCCACCACACCCAACTATTTGTTTTTTCTATTATTAGTAAAGACTGGGTCCCACTTTGCTTAGGCTCCTGGCCTTTTTTTTTTTTGACACAGATTCTCATTCTGATGCCACAGAGTGCTGTGGCATCATCATAGCTCACAGCAACAGCAACCTCGAACTCCTGGATTCAAGTAATGCTCTTGCCTCAGCCTCCCAAGTAGCTGGGACAACAGGCATGTGCCACTATGTTCTGCTAATTTTTCTGTTTTTAGTAGAGATGGGGTCTGGCTCTCGCTCAGTCTGGTTTTGAACTACTGAGCTCAAGCAATCCACACACCTTGTCTCCCAGAATGCTAAGATTACATGCATAAACCACCACCAGCAGCCTCAGAGTTCTGACCTTACTCATTTCTCCCACTGTGGCCTCCCAGAGTGGTAGTGATCTTTTTTAGACATGAGGAAATTATGGCTCTTAGTGTTTGTGTGCCTTTTTTGTTTTGTTTGAGACAGGTTCTCTCATCTAGGCTGGCCTATAGTGGCCTGATCATAGCTCACCGTAACCTTGAACTCCTGGACTCAATTGATCCTCCTTGCTTCAGTTTCCTGGTTGCTGGGACTAGCAACATGTACCACCACATTTCACTAATTTTTTTTTTTTTGCTTGGAGACAGTCTCACTTTGTCACCCTTGGTAGAGTGCTGTGGCGTCTTAGCTCACAGCAACCTCTGATTCCTAGGCTCAAGCAATCCTCTTGCCTCAGCCTCCCAGGTAGCTGGGACTACAGGCAGCCACTACAACAACCCAGTTACTTTTAGAGACGGGGTCTTACTCTGGCTCAGGCTGGTCTTAAAATGGTGAGCTCAGGCAATCCACCCTCCTCGGTCTCCCAGAGTGCTGGGATTACAGGCATAAGCCATCACACTCAGCTTAATTAAAAAAAATTTTTTTGTAGGCACCTGTGCCTCAAGGAGTAGGGCACCAGCCCCATATGCTGGAGGTGGCAGGTTCAAACCTAGCCCCGGCCAAAAATTGCAAAAACTCTTTTTGGACAGAGTCTATGTTGCCCTCTGTAAAGTTCTGTTGCATCACAGCTCACAGCAACCTCTAACTCTTAGTCTTAAGCAATTCTCTTGCCTCAGCCTCCCAAGTAGCTAAGACTATAGGCGCCCACCACAACGCCCGGCTGTTTATGTTTTTTTTTTTTTTGAGGCAGAGTTTCCCTTTGTTACCCTGGGTAGAGTGCTATGGTGTCACAGCTTACAGCAATCTCCAACTCCTGAGCTTAGGCAATTCTCTTGCCTCATCCTCCCAAGCAGCAGGGACCTCAGGCACCCACCACAACGCCCAGGTATTTTTTGTTGCAGTTTGGCTGCGACTGGGTTTGAACCCGCCACCCTCAGTATATAGGGGCAGCTCCCTACCCATTGAGCCACAGGTGCCATCCCCGGCTATTTTTTTTGTTGCAGTTGTCATTGTTGTTTCAGCTGACCCAGGCTGTGTTTGAACCTGAGCCTTGGTGTTTGTGGCTGGCCCTCTACCCACTGAGCTACAGGCATCACCCAAAAAGAATTTTCTTCGTCTTTTGTAGAGATGGGGTTTTGCTATGTCATCTGGGCTGGTCTAGAACTCCTGGCCTCAAGTGATCCTCTCACTTTGGCTTGCCAAAGTTCTAGGATTACAGGTGTAAGCTGACGCACCCACCTACGTTTGCCTTTTTTTTTTTATTTATTAAATCATAGCTGTGTACATTAATGCAATCATGGGGTACAATGCACTGGTTTCATATGCAATCTGAAATATTTTCATCAAACTGGTTAACATAGCCTTCATGGCATTTTCTTAGTTATTGTGTTAAGACATTTATATTCTGCTTTTAATAAGTTTCACCTGTACCCTTCTAAGATGCACCATAGGTGAGATCCCACCAATTACCCTCCCTCCAGCCATCCGCCCCCCTCCCCTTCCCTCCTTTTCCCCTTTCCTCATATTCTTTTTTTTTTTTTTTGAAGCAGAGCCTCAAGCTGTCACCCTGGATAGAGTGCCATGGCATCACAGCTCACAGCAACCTCCAATTCCTGGGCTCGAGCGAGTCTCCTGCCTCTGCCTCCCAAGTAGCTGGGACTACAGGTGCCTGCCACAACATCCAGCCATTTTTTCATTGCAGCCATCGT
>CAUYON010018330.1:0-10032 GCA_963573935.1 Arctocebus calabarensis
TGCTTCTGACCTGACACTGTTCTACCTTTGCCTATTACTAAATACACTAATCAGATTTATGTTTTCCAGAAATGTCATCAAGCCACACACAATAAAGATGGTTCCAGTCCATGAACCCCTGTATCACTCTCCTCTGGAGAAACCCCAACTGCCCCTTCTATCTTAGCCCGATTCAGCAGGAAGCAGTTAGATTGAGTCTTCACCCCTTTTCCCTAACAGCAGTTGGAGTTTCTACTCAGAGAGGGAGAATTGATGCAGGACAATTGGTGCCCTAGCCAGCTTAGTGGGGCTGGCAGACCCTCTGCCTCCTCCTTGGCAGTGTCAGTGGTGTGGCAGCCAGCTGAAGAGCCAGCGGGTTGGATGACAGGCAAGGAGGGGGACCTCCAACCTCCACCAGAGGCTCCAATTGCCAAAAAGGCCGGACAACTGCTGAGGAGACACCTGTGCCTTGGTGTCTCCTTCACTTCACACTTGGGACTAAATGTGGAACCCCATTTCCTATGCCTAGGTCAATTTCTTATGAATTTCCTGGGCCTCAATTCCATGAATGGACTATATCCATTCATTGATACATTCATTCACCTTGCCCCTGGCGGAAGGGACTGTATTTATTCGTTTCCTAGCCAAGGAACCCATACACCTATATATACCCTGAGACTAAAGGCCTAAAGGAGGAGATGGGGAAAGACCGGGAGAGAAACGGAGAGACTCTCTCCCCACTAGAATTCTCTCCCTCTACCAGGAGCTTTAGTGTTTTCTGTATTCTTTTCTGTAAATAAATTCTCTCTTACCACTAGGGGGTGGAGGGGAATAATGTAATGAAGAATAATAAAATACATGTTAAAATATATATATATATATATATATCTCACAAAATCTACTATAACCAAAAAACAAAGTTATTCAGCATAGAAAATACTACTTTTTGTGTAATCTTGGTTATCAAGCCCTTGGCGTAATTCCTTTTATTTTTTATGACTTGTCTAAATTCTCAAATCTGCTAGGACTTTAGTTTCCTGGTCCCTTAAAATATTTTCAAGCTTGGGCAGCACCTGTGGCTCACTGGGTAGGGTGCCGGCCCCATATACCAAGGGTGGTGGGTTCGGACCCAGCCCTGGCCAAACTGCAAAAATATATATATATATTTTTTCAAGCTTGTCTTATAAGAGAGTATTTTGGTTTTTTTAAATAACAATTATAAAATCTTAATTCTTGTGGACAAATTTGGTGGCTGTTTTTTTCTACTGGCTCTTATCCGTGGTTCCTAGATTTCTGGTGTGCTTGGTTAAATTTGACCGTGATTTGCCCATGTGACTTCTGGCACTATTTGTAGGAATGCCTGGAGGTCTAGGATTTGCAGTTGCTTCTTTCAGACACACATAAGAGCATTACCAGTTCAGGACTATCTTAAACTAAGTCCACACTGAGCTTTGCTTGAACTACCTTGGTGGGATGTATTTAAGCAGTAAATCCTTGAGAAAACCATGTTTGGTTACCATTTCTCAAAGATTTATTTCATTTGGTTTGGTTTGGGGACTATCTTTTGCTTAGCACTAAAGTGACTTCTCTTGCAGGCCCCTAAGGATGGGAGAGTGAGAACCTCTGGTTCACCCCTATCTGGACATTGAAGCTCTTGGCTTCTCAGCTTTACACAGGGATGATATCTCTTCCTAGAGTACCCACCAGGGATAGTTCCCGGGCTCACTTTGGCCAGGTTCCGTCCCCATGCAGAAGACGCTTCAGCAATTGCCAACCTCCCTGATATTTCATTTTCTTCATTTTTTTTTTTTTTTTTTAGCTTTCTGGTGTTTTTAAGATTATATAGGTATTCATCCTAGTTTTTTTTTTCAGAGGCAGGATCGGTCTGAGTATTCTAGTCCATCATGTTTCCAGATAGAGAATCTTGCTCTGGTTTAGTAAGACTCATTAAAGCGAACATATTCCAGCTATCTAAAATGTTTGATTTCATTGTAGCTTTAAATTACAAGTGACAGGGCAAGGTGTGGTGGCTCACCCCTTCAATCCTCGCACTCTGGGAGGCTGTGGAAGGAGGATCCCTTGAGCTCAGGAGTTCAAGACCAACCTTAGCAAGAGTGAGACCCCATCTCTACTAAAAATAGAAAAACTAACTGGTCCTTACGGCAGGTGCCTGTAGACCCAGCTACTCAGGAGGCTGAGGCAAAAGAATAGCCTGAACCCACGAGTTGAGGTTGCTGTGAGCCAGGCTGATGCTATCATGCCTGGGCAACAGAATGGGACTCTGTCTAAAATTAATTAATGAATTAATTGTAAGTTTTTCTTGCAATTAATTAATTCACTGCCCTTGGACCAAATTGCAAGGGATTTTGCAATCCTTCTTTGCAAAAAACGTAGTCCTTCCACCTCAAATACCTGGGCATAGTTATAAGGATATGGGTACACAGGACCCCAGGAGTAGTTAAACAATTCAGAACACAGGAAGAGGAGGAGCTTATTAAAATAGGCCATATAAAGATGAGAAGAACTGGAACAGCAATCTCTCAGAGGCTTCCCTTTGTCATCTGTAAAATGGGTCTGTAAGTACCGACCCCATCTCCAAAGTGTGAGGGTTAAATGAGATAACTCCCATGAGCACTTGGCAGAGTATTTTTTCAGAATATTTATTTTTAAGAAACTGTCATTTCTTTGTTCTATTCTATAATACATTAGATGACAGAGCCTTATTAAAATGTGATGTTGTTCTTTATTTCTTAGCAGGCAATTAGGAAGAGATACTGTGCAATTCTTAGAGCATTAGCTCACTCTAAAAGCCAATTAATATAAGGAGCCTGCTCTCAGGAAGAGGAAGAAACACCAGTAAGGGTTATCAATGTGGATAAAATCTTTTATGGTTTCTACCTTCGGCCTGATTCTTTTGATCCTCCCGCAAACAGATCCTTTCAGCAACTACACTCTCATTTTTGGAATTTGACTCTGTTTCTCTCTAATTCCTGCCAGTTCTTGACCCACATTCCACCCTTGGAATTTTCCCTTAGGCCTCAGTTCACCTCTGTGGTTGTCGGCCTGTCTCTGGCCGCCCCAGTGCTGGTTCTCAGGTGTCTGCTTCGATGTCACCACGGGCGTCTGTGCCTTTGCGCCCAGATCTGGTAGCAGCTCTCACTCACATTTTGCTGCAGAAAATGGCATCTCTCCAGGCATGATCAATTTACCAGTGTCCCTGGGATTGGGGGCCCGGGTACTCCCAAATCAATGCTGCCCTTTTCTAGACTGCCTCACCCGGGACAAATCTCCTCTGTTCTTCTCACACCCCTAACGCTGTTCCCTAACCTTTAGGTTAGGAGAGCTGTGGGCATAAATAAAAGGATAAATAAGTTACTAAGGGAGAACCTCTGTGATTCGAGGAAAACAAGAAGAGCATGGACAGTAACATTAGAAGAACAAATGTCACTTTAAAAGTCTAAAAGATTTGCATAAACATATTTGGTATTAACCTACCTGGCATCTTGTAATCTTCACCAACCTCTAAATCTCTTCTACACTAAAAACTTTCAAATTAGGCTCCTAGGATGTTTTTCCTTTCAGGTTAGTATCACTGCTTTTACTATCCGGGCCAATGTTAAAATAGATTTACTTAATCACTTATCATATGGTTATGGACAAAGTTGCTGAAATCCATCTATCCTATCTTATTAGCCTCTCCATTTCTACGAGGGATAAAATTTCCTTGTCTCATTTGTCTACTGAGAAGACTGAGGGCTACTTGTATCTTGCCCACTTTTCTCATTTATTAGGAGCCATGGCTAGCAGAGATAATGTTTCGGGATTAACCTAAAGCACAAATTTCATGCACTTTAATTATAGCAGTTGTTCAAGCAACATATGAGCACCTTAATTCAAGTTACAAGTACCCAGAATATGTGCACTTGAGTACGCAGTCTGGCATCTGTAAGTAAAATTCCTACATAACATCTGTAACACTTTGTCTGCAGAAACTAAGACTTCCTTGAAGCAAATGATTATAGTTTGTTTGTTTATTTATTTATTTATTTTGCAGTTTTTGGCTTCGGCTGGGTCTGAATCCTCCACCTCCAGCATAGGGGGCCGGTGCCCTACGCCATTGAGCCACAGGTGCCACCTATAGTTTATTTTTTTTAAGTGCAAAGAGGTCTTAAAACTTATCAAGGCAGCTCCATTTTAAAAAACAACAATAACGGGTGGCACCTGTGGCTCAAGGAGTAGGGTGCTGGCTCCATGTACCGGGTGGCAGGTTTGAGCCCGGCCCCGGCCAAAAAACTGCAAAAAAAAAAAAAAAAAAAGCAAACAACAATAATGTCAGTTATTCCAGACAGAATTGAAATGTAGATAAGAGTTTAAGTCTCCCACAGAAACAGAGGAAATCACTGTTCTAAAATACTCTCACCACTTTTTTTCCCTGGAGTACAAATCATTTAAAGTATCCTACATGAAAATTCTTCTCTCCTACAACTGGGAAAGCTGGAATGCCTGCTGCAAGCCTGTTGAAATAGAGTGACAGGCCCAGAAATCATCCTTTGTATATGATCAGTCTTAAAGGCAGATACTAGTTTAAGACATGCCTTCACATTTAGCATGATTCTTTCTCTAGTGCCAAAATGCTTAAATATAAAATTCTTTTTTAATATTCATTAGATTCAATTATTAATAATATGTTTAAAATTGATCCAAAAATTATAGTCATAGTCATGACCATAAGTCATCATGGATAAATTATCCCAAAATTCTGTTTTATGCCAAAGCATGCACCTTCTATCCCCCCACAATTGTTTCCCTGTCTAGACAAAGCAGAATTGTCATTTAGCCAGTTGATTCACTTTCACAGAGTAGTATGTATTCTATGGAGCATGTACTGTCTAAACTATAAAATGGTTCACTGGAATAGACAAAGTACAATTGTCATTTTAGCAATGTTTCATTTAGTTGTCTGACTCTTTGATGGAGAAATTAGGAGACAATAGAAGTGCCAGTAAATGGGCAGCAGTTAAAAAGTAAAGGAGCTGGTTGGGACACAGGAAGTTAACAGCCTCATGTCTACAGACACACAAAATCTAAAGAATGTGACCAGGAAAAATAAGATGGGCGGGTAAGCTCTTAGGAAACAGACGCTTGATTATTGATAAGATCACAAGTCTGAACATCCTTAGTACATCTACACTGGGCCCCAGCAGAACCTCACACATCAACCAACAAAAACAGCTCTACCACCCACGCCCCCACCTTTGAGTGTACGGCTCCTCTCCAACTTCACCACCTACTTTTTGCCTTTCAGTCTGGAACACGCTAGCTCGTGCACCCTTTCCCAACCTCTGCACCCTCCACTGTCTCCAACGATAGCTCTCCTCTTTCACCCAGGTCTTATTGCAGTGCCCCTGCTTGGGAAATTTCCCTGGCTCCTCATTCTAGTCCCATACCCAATTTCCACTTTTAGGTGGAGAAATTAATATGCAGTAAAGAAATCAGAGAGTGTGATGATGACAAATCTTCGATTCTGGAAACTGGTTTCAAATCTTAGATCTACTACATACTATTTGTGAGATCCTGGGCAGTAAAACATCACCCTTCTCACACATTAAATGTAAATAATAATAATACTTACTTTGTAGAGTTGCTGTGAGAAGTAAATCTGGTAATGCATGGTGAGCACTAAGAATACTGCCTGGTGCATAGTAACTATTCAATAAGCATTAGCTGTTAGTTTTATTTTCACAAAACCTAGATTTCCCACATCTTATAATATAACGTATTATATTTGCATTATACTACTGTAATTCCTATCATCTTAACAGTACTGGCCACACATTATAAACTCTGTAAGGGATAGGACCTTCCTTATCTATCTCATTAACGATTGCATTCTGTGCACCAAATACAGTACAAAGTATAGGATAGGCATTCAGTAAGTAATTAATAAGTAAATGAATGCATGAGGAAATAAGTAGATTATTGTCAGACAATGACTCTGCCGCTACACGTGAATCCATTCTTCCATGTTATGGAATTGTGGTTGCATCCCTACAATCCCATTCCCCATCGTCAGATATGTCCTCCATTCACAACCACAGGGGTTCAACTGCGCTAGAATTCCTCCCCAGCTTCTCTCATTCAGTTCCCCTGTGCATCACCTCTGAGGGTTTAGGGATTCCTGGACGAAAATACTTGATTCGTACCCTTATTGGGTGTTTGGACTTGGTGTGTTTATTGTACTGTTCACATGACTTTGCATCCTAGCTGTACAAAAGAAGTACCCTTCTCCAGCTTACCACGTCAACAATAACTTCCTCACATCTAGTCTACACCCTGTCCCCCCTACCACCACAAGCAAAGAAATGGCAATATAACACATCATAACACAGCTCTGTTCACCAACTATTACATAGCTCTAAACAAAAGAAGAATTATCTGTTCTAAATAGGACTAGAATTCTAGCATTTGTTACTTTCTCATTATGGTACAATGAAATTGGTGGTGTAATAATAATAACCTGATTCAATACATTCTATATCACTTTATTCTTTTGCGTTTAATTAGTTTTAATATTTAAGATTCTTTCACATTCATGATCCCATCCCATTGTCTATGACATATAACAGAAATTGTTCTATACAAACAAAATCATGAGATAATATTGGTGGGTTACAGACAAAAGTCTGTATCAAAGACACAAAAACTATGTTCTTTCATCTGTTCATTTGAAAACATTATGAATTTCTACTATGGCTGTGTACTAAGATAAAACACAGACAAGTAAAGATGAAGAAATTATACTTTATGCCTTAAAATTCACAAATTAGTGAATTTAAATTTAAGTCAACATAATACTTAACCATTTATAATAAAAGCTTAGTTTTCTAATTTTACTCTTCACACAAAATGTACCATCTGACCTTGAAGAGTAGCTGTACATATACCTCCTCTCTTTTGAAGTATATAATTTCTATAAATCTCCTTAAATCTATATAGAACAAATTCAAAAGAACTCTCTTTACTTATTACCCTTCGTCCTTTGGTCAGGATAAAAATCTAATAGAATAATCAATTCCTGATAATACCCCTGTCTTAACATTCTAAGAAACATGAAGGAAGGTCAGGGAGAGAAGCGAAGTTCAACAGCCATATAACTGACCTTTCCACAATTCTCCCCATCTGCACAGTACACTCACATTACTGATAAAGTGGTGAAAATGTATTTATATGGCAAGATGGAAATAAGGAAATAACAATATTCTCTAGTGTTTATAAGACAGTTTACAATATGGTTCCTGCCAAGTTATATTCACATGTCTACATTTTTCTTCCAGTCTAACCAATATAAACAATAGCCTTTAATGAGCATATGTAATTTGTTCTACTAAATCTCCAACCACGGTTTCAGTAGTATTTCTGTTTATCTGTTACAAGAGTTCCAAGGAATGCTGTTGAGTTAGCCTTGAGTTATGACTTTGGAAGTAAGAATACCTGTGTTTGAATACCACCTCCACCATCTGAGGAAGTCTTGGGCAAGCTTTTATACCTGTCTGATCTTCATCTACAAAATGTAAGAAATTAGAGCTACTTCCCAGATTTTTTTATGAAGAATAATTTTTTTATGAAGCCCTGCAGCTTTTGGGTTCTCTATTGAGTCAAAATTAATATTTTAAAAAGTAGAAAGAGCCTGTTGCTATAGTTCATGCCTGTAATCCTAGCACTTTGAGATGCCAAAGCAGATAGACTGCTTCAGTTCAGGAGTTTGGGACCAGATTAAGTAAGAGCAAAACACTGTCTCTCCTAAAAATGGAAAAATTAGCTAGGCATGTTGCAGGCACCTATAGTCCCAGCTACTCAGGAGGCTGAGGCAAGAGGATTGCTTGAACTTAAGAGTTTGAGGTTGCTATGAGCTATGAGGCCATAGCACTTTACCCAGGGTGACAAAGTGGTACTCTGTTTCATAATAAAAAAAAATAAATAAGACAAATAAATAAAAAAGGAGAAAGAAAGAAGAAGGGAAAGAGGAGGAAAAAGAATAAGACAGACAAAAAAGCAGGGTTAAAAAAAAGGAGGATGTGGAGGAAGATGGTAGAAGAGTTCTAAAATCATGAATGTCACCAAATGGGAAAATTATAATCCCCTGACTTCAAAATCACATTAGCTATAAAATGAAAATAACTTCTTAAAAAAAATATATCATAAGCTGGTAGTTTTCTTGAGACACTGTGCATCAGTGAATAATGAATGAATTCATTTTACAAACTTAACAAGGCTGAGAAAATGCCATGGGCATGTTGAGGGCAGATGTGAAGAATGTACATATCTTCCAACAAGCCTAGCTACAATCCAAATACCACAATTGCCACAGGGTGTTGAGAAGTGAGTCAGGCTGTAGCCATTTTCAGCTTTGCCTCTTCTACCTGCATTTTAAATAAGGGTGATTTTATCTTTTGTAAATGTTTTATCAATTTTACCAATATTTATTGAACACTTGCCCTCCAACTCTGCCCTCGAGCACCTCACAGTCTAGTAGAAAATACATAAGAATAACCATCAATAACCAAAGTGCAAGAAATATGATAATACAGTAAGAAATATAAATTAAATACAACAGGTACTCTAAGGAGGGAATACTCAGAAGGGCTTCATGAAGAAAATAATATTCCTTCATTTATGCATTTACACATCAAGCCAATATAATTTGGCATTTTCCCCATGTAGCAGATATATTTAAAGGGTTAGAAACACATGATCAAAATAAAAGAAACTTATACACTAGGGCTGTAGTCCCCAATCCCCAGGCTGCAGAGCAGCACTGGTCTATGCGTGGCCTATTAGAAACCAGGCTGTGCAATGGAGGTAAGTATCAGGCAAGTAAGTGAAGCATTATCTGAATTTACAGTCGTTCCTCATCACTCCATCACCTCTGAGCTCTGCCTCCTGTCAGATAGAGGCATTAGAGAGATTCTCAAAGGAATGCAAAGGGACCTAGGCTGAGGGACGTAGGCTGTGTGCTCCTTATGAGAATCTAACGCCTGATGATCAGAGGTACAGCTGAGGCAGTAATCCTAGCACTGGGGAGCAGGTGCAAATACAGATCATCATTACCAGAGAGATTCGACTGCAGAAACCATAATAAATCAATTGCTTGCAGATGCATATAAAAATCCTCTGTGAGTGGCAAGTGACAATTAAGCTGTGTCTGGTGGCAGGCTTTAGAGTGGCAAGTAAGCATCTTACTTTAATTGTACAGATGCATCTAGTGGTGGATTTTATAGTGGCAAATGAGTTGATGTACTTCATTAGTACAGCTGCATCTGGTGGCAGGCTTTATAGTGGCAACTAAGCATCTTACTTCAATTGTGCAGATGCATCTGGTGACAGGCTTTATAGTGGCAAGTAAGCCTCTTACTTCAATTGTACAGATGCATCTGTGCACGCTTTAAGGCAGAATTCGATCCTTATTTTAGTTCATGCATGGCCTGCACATTATTTTATGTGCCTCTTCCCCACACTGAGCACTTGTCTCCATCACAGTTTGGGTAAGCCCACAGGATAATATGAGCAAAAAGGAGCAAAAAGCAAACATCACCGGAGAGCTTCTTTGAAAAGGGTAAAGGCTCCAGTGATGACTGAGAAGAAGACTCTAAGACTGTCAACAAAATGAAAGCTGCTTTCCAGATATACAATCATGTCATCTGCAAAGAGTGAAAGTTTAATCTCTTCAGATCCTATGTGGATGCCCTTGATTGCCTTTTCTTCTCTTATTGCAATGGCTAGAACTTCCATTACAATGTTGAAGAGAAATGGAGACAATGGGCACCCTTAATATGAAGCTAATTTATAGCTTTCATATGAAGGCTAAAACCCAATTATAGCATAGGAATACAGGGAAAGGGGAAAGGGAGGGGAGGGGAGGGGGGAGTATGGGTGGCGGGAGGGCAATTGGTGGGATCACACCTACGGTGCATCTTAGCAGGGTACTGGGGAAACTTATTAAATGTAGAGTATCAATGTCTTTATATAGTGATCAAGAAAATGCCATGAAGGCTA
>CAUYON010018335.1:0-16395 GCA_963573935.1 Arctocebus calabarensis
TCATATAGTGATTAAAAGGCCATGAAGGCTATGTTAAATAGTTCAATGAAAATATTTCAGAATGTATATAAAGTCAGCACATTGTGCCCCATGATTGCACCAATGTACACAATTATAATTTAATAAAAATTTTTTTTAAAAATTGGTTGGCCTATCATTTTCCTTTCTTGAAATGTCCTTGTCTGTTTTTGAATTTAAGCTTTGCTGCCTTATAAAAGGAATCAGGGAGTCTCTTCTGTTCTACAGAAGAGTTTGTGTAGGATGGAATGATGTGTTCATTACACGTTCTGTAGAACTAGGCTGTCAAGCTGACCCGGCCTGACGATTTCTTTGTGGTCATATTTTTAAAACACTGATGAAATTACATTAGTAATTACAATATTATTCAGATAGTCACCTCAAGTATAAGTTGTATGCTGTAGGAATTTATCCATTTTATCTTATTTTTCAAATATATTGCATAAAAAATTTGTTCGTAATATTCTTTTGCTACCACTTTAACTTTTGTTAGATATGTAGTTATGGCCTCTTTTTCATTATTCATTTTTTTTATCCTTTTTTCTCTCCTTCCCTGACAGAATTGTGTCTGTTCTTGTAAAGTTTTCTTTTTTTTTTTAATGATTAACTTTGAATTTTATTTATATTCTATAACAAGGTTTGTCAACCTTTTTTATCTTCCAGCATGCTTGAACCTATAATTAAACTTCTATGGCACACTTAAATTATGTTTGTTAAAATATACTTACTATGCTTTGAACTTCTTTTGAAAATAAATTAATGATCTTTAAACATTTTCACTGCACACCTAAGATCCTCTCATGGCACATTGGTTGGAAAATCACTGCTCTGTAGGGTGATTATCTTCTATCATTTTCTGCTTTTAACTGGTTTTTCTTTTTCTTTGTTTTGAGAGAGAATCTTACTTTGTTACCCTCTGTAAAGTGCAGTGGCATCATAGCTCACAGCAAACTCAAACTCTTAAGCTCAAGCTATTCTTTTGGCTCAGTCTCCTGAGCAGCAGTGACTGCAGGTGCCCGGCCATTTTTAGAGACAGGGTCTTCCTCATGCTCAGCTTGATCTCGAACCTGTGAACTCTGAGCAATCCACCTGCCTCAGCCTCCCAGACTGCTAGGACTATAGGTGTGAGCCACTGTGCCCAGGCTTTTTTTTAAGATCTTTTAAAACAATTTACCAGAAATGATGTTGCCATGGACAAGATTCCTGATGGCCACCTGGGTCCCCTCTCCCACCTGGACCACCAGAGCCCCGGAGCTCACACATGTTCAGCTGTGATGACAGCCCCATTTGCTGGTGATGTGGAAGAAGACAGGAACTGTCTCCTGCAGTCTCAGACCTGATAGTTTGGACAAGTTTCCTCCTTTGTAAAAGGAGCTCCTGTTGGTCCCTATGGTCACTTGCTACTGATCCCCTGTAGAGATGCCCTGGCAGCTCACAGGCTTTTGGAATAGCCTTAGGAAAAGTCCCACCTGGCCCAGAAGGTGGACCTGGGAGAGACAAGATTGGCCTGTGGTCCATTGAGGCTTTTCTCCCATAACTCCTGCCTCTCCCCAGCTGTATGCCTGAGAATTATGAGGGAAGCTTCTTAAAACACATATTCCCACATTCCCATGGGCACCTCCCTCCTGATAAGCCAGAGTCAGAGGCCTGGGTAGAGCCCAGGAACATGCATTTCTAACCACGAACCTGGGCAATTCTCACTCAGAAGGCTGAAAGCAACATAAGGAAGCCTGAGAACTTCATGTCTCACGGGCCTTGTGAGAAATGGAAAAATGTGCTTATTGAGCACCTGCTATGAGCTGGACTCCCTCACGTACATCGTTCCACACGGTCCTCACACTAGTCTGCATACATCTCATTATCCACATTTTAGGGATGTGGAACTGAGACTCAGAGAGGTCAAATAGCTCTCCTGCAATCAAATATCCCACAAGATGCAAGCTGTCATACACACCTTGGTGTGTGTGGCCCCACTCTCTGTCATTTCCTCACAGCCTGCGTCACCCTCTGGCTGGTTGCATTCAGTCCCCAAGACTGCATGGCACAGCCTGGCAAAAAGCAAAACTTCCCACTTCCCACCATCTGACGTGGCTGCACTGCACTGCCAGTGAGTAGAAACTGGTCAGGAGACTCTCCCACCACCAATGGATCTGACGCTTCCCTGACAACACCAGTTAGCAAGTGGACAGTTGCTGACAGGTGACATGGAGCGTGTGCCAGGGACCTACTAGACTTGAAATCTGAGTTGCATCATTCCAACTTTATGGAACTTCTGTCACTTATCTTTCCACAGTGCTTACTAAATTCATCCCCAATCCTTCTGTCAAGCAGTCTATAAAAATGTTTGGCTGAATGGAATTAAACCAATCAAGATCACTCTCACAGGTTCAAGTTGTTGTTTGAATAAAAACAAACAAACAAAAAAAGATCACTCTGTACCAACACATCATCCTGCCCTCATCCTTCTCTAAGAGTCTCTTTCAGAGAATCACAATTTTCTAAAGCCCCAATTTTATTCAGCTATTCCACTGCCTGAGAAGTTGACCTTATCCCCAAATAAGAAGAAATCCTTGTTAGTTTTAGGCATTAATGGTAATCTCCTTTCCTTGCTGGGTTTGGTTTAGAGGTTCTGGCCACTGAGACCTGAGCAGAGCCCCCTGGAGGGATTCTGAGAGAGACGTCCTTCTCTTGGGAGGAGATTGAAAGATATGGTCCCTCTTCTTTTTGGTGCTATCAATACCTATAAAGGACATAGGAACTGCTGTAGCCATCTTTCAGCCTTTTGAGGGACTAATGACCTAAAGATAGAGCCACCACACCAGGCATTGCAGAGAATAAGATGGAAAAACCTGGGTCTTTTTTGCTTTAGTGAGCTAATCACCTAGACCGGAGCTGGCTCCCCGTGGATTTCATACAATGTGAGATAATGTCCTTATTTGTAAGCCACTTTAAGTTGGGTGTCTATTACCCATAGCCCAAAGCATCCCAAGTCAAACATCTAAACTGTCCCAGAGATCTGGTTTCAGGCACAGTGATGTGTCAGGGCAGGCACTGAGCCCTGACACGTCACATTTCTCCATTGCTGAGCTCTACCTCTTCAGTCCTGGCTCCAGCCTCAGGTAGGCAGGGCCTCTCCTTGAGGCTATAGGCAACCTCATTTGGGGCCAACAGGAAACTGCCTCTATGTTCTAACAGTTTGCTCTGGCTAGGACCAATGGTGAAACCATCCCTGAAATAAAGTAGCTATGAAAAGGAAAATGCCAACTGGTTTACTAGGTCTACAATTAAGTTCGCAAACTTGTCACCATGTGTTTACATCGGTGGCCCATACAAACAACTCAGTAAGGTTTCATAACCTCGGTATATCAGGACCTCACAGTTGTGTTCACATCAACGTGTGGTGGGGTCTTGCTAAGTGGCATTATTATTGTTGTAATTTTTTGGTGTGCCAATCTTTGAGAATGCTAGAGATCAAATTAAGGCAACAAACAAATATTCATAAATTTCTTGTTAAATTCAGCAAAAGTGAAAATGAAATCGGGGCATGTTAGTCCAAGTTTATGGGCGGAGAGAAAGCATCACTGATGAAGAGAGGGCTGGGCAGCCAGTAACAAGCAGAACAAAAAATTGCAAAAAGTTGTTGAATTGTGCATCAAAATCATCAGCTGACCATGAGAAGTATAGCAGACCAAGTCAACATCAGTAGATTAAACAGTTAAGAAAATTTTGGCATGAGAAAGCTGTGGCTCTTGCATGACAATGCACCAGCTCATATGGCATCGTCTTTGAGGGAATTTTTAGCCAGAAAACTGTTTTCTTTACCCAGAAATAAAAGAATTATTGAAAGGAAGACATTTTGATGACATTTAGGACATCAAGGGTAATACGATAGCAGCTTTGATGGTCATTCCAGAAAAAGAGTTCCCAAACTGCATTCCAGAAAGAGTTTCACTCCTCTGAAGTGTGGATTAGGCACTGGAGTCCGGTGCATAACTTCCCAAGACGAGTTCTTCAAAGGTGTCTGTAATGATATTCACCAATGAGGCATGTAACACTTTTTCTAGGATGAGTTTGCAAACTTAATTGACCTTGTAAGATAGGCTCTCGCACAGGACTGAGTATTAGAACAAACAGTAACTTTTTTTTTCAAACAGGAACAATTTTAAAAGGCATATTACTAAATGAGAAAAGCCCATCTGAGAAGGCTATAGATGAATAATTTCAACACTATGACACTGTGGAAAAGACAAAGCTATGCAGAGAATAAAAATACGAGTGGTTGCCAGGGATTAGGAGGGGGGAGGACTGGATATGCAGAGCACAGAGGGTGTTTAGGGGTGTCAGACTCTCTCTGATGCTATGACGGTGTGTACCTCTATCCACTCCATAGAATTAACACCACCAAGAGGGAACCCCAATATAAACAGACTGTGGGTGATTAGTGGGAAGTGTTGGGGGGGAGGTAGGGGTATATGGAAACTTTGTGCTTTCCACTTAGTTTTGCCATGAATCTAATAAAACTGCTCTAAAAATTAAAGTCTATTAAAAAATTAAACTAACCAACCTATGTTCAGGCCCTACCCATAACATTTAAACCAGAACCTCTGGGGATGGAGCCCAGAGTATTTTAACCCCTCAGATGATTCTGTTCTGGAGCCAAGATAGAGAACCACTGGTAAAAGCAAATTGTAGCAAATCCCTGAATCTGGAGGTCAGGGCAATTTTTACAAACCTAATAGCTGAGATCAGAGAAAAGGAGAGTTCCACAAGAACTTGTGTAGTACTCTTATCAGGATGAGAAGTGAATGCTGAACAGCAAACAAGCCTGTCCCTGTGAGAGACAAGTCTAATTGTCTAGGACAACACACGCAGCTGGATTCTTATCCCAAAAGCTGACAGCTCCATAATTAAACACGACCTTGTCCCCCCTTCACAGTGTTGCTGACAGGCTTCTCTTGACTAGGACTGCCCAGTGTTCTCAGAAGGGCCAAAGGAGACATTTTGTAAATCATGAGCACCTATGCAAAAACAAAACATTACTTTAGAGTAAATATGAAGGTATGCATTCAAAAAAATTGAGTACCCAATTGTCTTTTTTTTTTTTTTTTTTTTTTTTTTTTAGAGACAAGGTCTCACTTTCTCACCCCTGGTAGAGTGCCATGGCATCACAGCAACCTCCAGCTTTTGGGCTTAGACAATTCTCTTGCCTAAGCCTCCTGAGTAGCTGGGACTATAGGTGCCCAACACAACACCAGCTATTTTTTTGTTGCAGTTTGGCCGGGGCTGGGTTCGAACCTGCCACCCTCAGTATATGGGTCCGGTGCCCTACCCACTGAGCCACAGGCACCATCCATCTTTTTTTTTTTTTCTTTTAGACAGAGTCATGTTCTGTTGCCCAGGCTGTAGTTCAGTGGCATCAGACTAGCTCTGGGCAACCTCAAACTCCTGAGCTCAAGAGATCCTCCTGCCTCACCTCCTGAGCAGCTGGAGTGGTAGGAGACATGTACACATCTGAAAGGGACAGAGGAAGAATTCACAATTGTAAGCCCTTTTTACAACTGCTCTAAGAAAGGGAGATCAGGAGCCTACCTTCAGGTGTTGGCTAGAACAAACAGTAAATTCTTTTGACAACTCTGACCTTTTTCAGACAGGAATGCAAAAAGGAAATGGACAGTCTCAGGGACTTGACTGGTGTCAGGCTGCTGGGAACCATGTTAAGGTTTGGTCAAGTCTCTTAGTTTTAAATCGAATATTCATGCCAAGACTGTAGTTCTTGCCATACATGAAAATGAATTCAAAATGGATTAAAAGACCCAAAAGTAAGAGCTAAAATTATAAAACTTTGAGAAGAAAACAGGGGGAAAGCTTCATGACACTGGATTTGGCAATGGTTTTTTGGATATATCAAAAGCATGAGCAACAAAAGAAAAATAGATAAATAGGACTACATTGAAACTTAAAACTTCTGTGTGCAAAGGACACAATCAATAGAATTTATTGATTCCAAAGGCAACCTATGGAATAGAAGAAAATATTTGCAAATCATATCTCTGATAAAGATTCAGAATATATAAAACTGGATTCCAAAAAGACAAAGAACCTGATTTTAAAATGGGCGAAGAAGTAAGACTCAAGATAGATAACTGGAGATGTTGAACACAATCTCAGAAAGAAGAACAGTTACAAGTGAATAATCATCACTCAAATAGATCATCAAGGGCTAGAGCACAGCAGAGAACTTACAGGAACAAGCTGGACACAGAGGAAAGAAACAAGAAGTTCACAGAGGTTGGCTAGGAACCCTGAGGACAGGCACTGTGTAGAAAGGGCAGGTGGAGGTGTTTGGCTCCCCTTACCCCTGTGGCAGATGATCAGTATCCAAATGGTCAGGGAGCTCCTCTGCCCCCACAAAATTGAATACTGGGGTGGGCAGTGATCTGGGAGACTTTTTTTTTTTTGAGACAGAGCCTCAAGCTGCCGCCCAGGGTAGAGTGTCGTGGCATTACAGCTCACAGCAACCTCCAATTCCTGGGCTCAAGCGAGTCTCCTGCCTCTGCCTCCCAAATAGCTGGGACTACAGGCGCCTGCCACAACGCCTGGCTATTTTTGTTTTGGGTTGCAGCCATCATTGTTGGTTGGCGGGCTCAGGCTGGATTCGAACCCGCTAGCTCAGGTGTACGTGGCTGGCGCCTTAGCCCGCTGAGCCACAGGCGCCGAGCCGATCTGGGAGACTTCTTAAGGGCCTTGTATCAGATTCAAACTCACACCAGGTTTCTCACTGTCTCACTGGACATAATGGTGGGAGGAGGACACCATACTTGGGGCACAACCATCAGGAGACTGTCCTACCCAGGGAACCTCAATTCTCATGTCTGTACATCGCAAAAGCCCCCACTGACATTCCCCGGCAAGGCAGCAAGCACACTGGGCTGGCTGGACCCAGGGGAACTGCGCGGAGCACTGCTACTAAGAGAAGGGGGAGTGTCGCCCAGCAAAGCAGCACCCCTGCAACAAAGGAAACCAAAATACATGACTTCCAGAGCCAAGAGTGTACTAGGAGTTGTAGCACCACTTCCAACAGAGACACACGTGCTGTGCTGGCTCTGCAAGGGAGATGTGTAATTCCATCCCACCAGCTGAGCAGCCTTGTTGCTCAGGCCCAGGCATGGAGAGAGAACTTCCTCCCCGCTTCTCCACTCACTGCTGCAAACACAACCATGGCTGCTGAAACTAGCAAAAGGATGCTGGACGACTATCAGTGTGGCCACTGGGCCCCAGCTTTTATGAAATATGGGCTCATCTCCCACACCAAGAGGCAGTGAAGAGCAGGGGAGCCAGAGAACCAGGGAACTGTGTTTTGGGCATTACAGCAATGTCAGCAGTGAACCACAGGACAGGCATCTTTTGTGACTTTCACCAACATTGTGGCAAGTCTATAACCAACATTTGAGAAAGCCACCACGCTTTGCCACTGAAAGCAACCAGAAGCAAAGCCAAAGGACCCTATACAAGATACATTATAGGGATATCTTTAAGGGAAAATCAAACAAATCCCATCCAAATGAAAGTCAATTTAAAAATAAGAAGAGGGCGGTGCCTGTGGCTCAGTGAGTAGGGCGCCAGCCCCCTATGCCAGAGATGGCAGGTTCAAACCCAGCCCCAGCCAAAAACAGCAAAAAAAATTTTTTAAATAAAAAATAAGAAAAAGTTTCTTCAGATGAGAGAGAACCAGCATGACAATTCTGAAAGTATGAAAGAAAACAGTATTATGACACCCTCAAAGGATCATATTAACTTTTTAGAAGTAGATTCTAACCAAACTGAAACTTTTGAAATGCAAGATACAGAATTCAAAATATTGATTTTAAAGAAGCTCAGTGAAATCCAAGGTAAATCTGAAAAATAATTATGAATATAAATAAGAAATTTACCAGAAAGACAGATAGTAAAAAAAAAAAAAAAACCTCTGGGAATAAAAAGTGTATTGTGTATGTAAAACACAGTTCAAAGCTTTAATAATAGACTAGAACATGATTTTTTTTTTTTTTTTTGAGACAGAGCCTCAAGCTGTCACCCTGGATAGAGACTGTGGCATCACAGCTCACAGCAACCTCCAATTCCTGGGCTTAAGCGAGTCTCTTGCCTCTGCCTCCCAAGTAGCTGGGACTACAGGCGCCCCCACAATCCCCAGCCATTTTTTTTTTTTTGGTTGCAGCCGTCATTGTTTGGCGGCCCAGGCTGGATTCGAACCCACCAGCTCAGGTGTACATGGCTGGCGCCTTAGCCTGTTGAGCCACAGGCACCGAGCCTAGAACATGATTTTTAGCCAGTGTGCTACAAGAGGATCTTAGGTGTACTGCAAAAATTTTTAAAGATTAAAATTATTTTGAAAGAAGTTCGAAGCACAGTAAGTATACTCTATTTCTTTCTTTTTTTGATCAACCTAATTTAAATGTGCCACAGAAGTTTAACTGTAGGTTCAAGTGTGCTGTGAGATAAAAACGTTGAAATACACTGGACTAGACCAAGCAGAAGAAAGAATATGAGAACTTGAAGATAGATCTTTCAAATTAGTCCAATCAGACAAAAATAATAAAGAATTTTTAAAACAAAACCTTTAAGAATGATAGAATCATGTAAAACATCTGAATCTAAGATTAATAGGTATTTCCAAGAAAGAAGACAGTGCAAAAAGTTTGGAAAGTTTATTTAAGGAAATAATTGGGGAAAACTTCCCTACTTCTGCTAGAGATTTTGGCATCTGGGCACAAGAGACTCAGGGGAATACATTGCAAGAAGACGTTACCATATCATATAGTCATCAGACTAAAGTAAATGTGAAGGGTAAGATCCTAAAATCAAGAGAAAAGTATTTAATCACCTATAAAGGAAAGCCCATCATACTAACAGCAGACTTTCCAGTAGAAACCTTACAAACCAGATTAGGGTCCTATTTCCAGATATCTTAAAGGAAAAAAATCTGTAAACCATGAATTTTGTATCCTGCTGGAATATGCTTCATAAATAAGAGAAAAGTCTTTTGGCTCGACATCCATAGTTCAGTGGTTAGGGCACCAGCCATATACACTGGGTTTAGTAGAACCCAGCCCAGGCCTACTAAACAACAGTGACAACTACTACAACAACAACAAAAGAAAAAAATAGCTGGGGATTGTGGCAGGTGCCTGTAGTCCCAGCTACTTGGGAGGTTGAGGCAAGAGAATCACTTAAGCCCAAGAGGTTGAGGTTGCTTTGAGCTGTGATGCCACTGCATTCTACCGAGGGTGACACAGTAAAACTCTGTCTCAAAAAAAATAGATGAAGAAAGTCTTTCCCAGACAAGCAAATGCTGAGGAAATTTGTCACCACTAGATCAGCCCTACAAGAAATGCTCAAGGAAGTTTTAAACATGAAAGCAAAAAGTCAATGCTTACCATTATAAAAAAACATAAAACTATAAAACCCACAGGGTTTTTTTTTTTTTTTTGAGACAGAGCCTCAAGCTGTTACCCTAGGTAGAGTGCTGTGGCATCACAGCTCACAGCAACCTCCAATTCCTGGGCTCAAGCCAGTCTCCTGCCTCTGCCTCTTAAGTAGCTGGGACTACAGGCGCCCGCCACAACACCCGGCCATTTTTTGGTTGCAGCCACCATAGTTGTTTGGCAGGTCCAGACTGGATTCGAACCCGTGAGCTCAGGTGTACATGACTGGCGCCTTAGCCTGTTGAGCCACAGGCGCCGAGCCAAAACCCACAGGTCTTACCAAACAATTACACAAATAAGGCTACAAAGCAAATTAGATAACAATCATCATTATAACAGAAATTAGACCTCATAGACCAATTTTTACCTTGAATGTAAATGCCCCACTTAAAAGGTAAAGATTAACATAATTGTTAAGAAAAATGACACAGGCTCAGCCCCTGTAGCTCAAGCGGCTAAGGCACCAGGCCACATACACCAGAGCTAGTGGGTTCTAATCCAGCCTGGGCATGCCAAACAACAATGACAACTACAACCAAAAAATAGCAAGGCGTTTTGGCGGGTGCCTGTAGTCCCAGCTACTTGGGAAGCTGAGGCAAGAGAATCACTTAAACCCAGGAGTTGGAGGTTGCTGTCAGCTGTGATGTCACAGTACTCTACCCAGGGTGATAGCTTGAGGCTCTGTCTCAAAAAAAGAAAGAAAGAAAAAAATGACACAATTATATGCTGCTTATAAGACAAACTCCTTACTAGTAAAGATACTTATAGGCTAACAATAAAAGAATAGGAAAAAGATAATCCACTGCAAACAGAAACCAAAAGCACCTAGAAATTTATATCAAATAAAAAAGATCTTAAACCAATAACAGTACAAAAAAATGGTAAGATTGGCTCATGTCTTAATCGTAGCACTCTAGGAGACCGAAGCAGATGGATTGCCTGAGCTCACAGGTTCGGGACCAGCCTGAGCAAGTGTGGGATCCCATTTCTAAAATATAGCCTGGCATGTGGTGGGCACCCATAGTCCCAATTAATCAGGAGGCTGAGACAAGAGAATTGCTTAAGCCCAAGAGTTTGAGGTTTTTGTGAGCTATGACGCCACAGCAACAAAGTGAGACTCTGTCTCAACAATAAAAAGAGATAAGGTCACTATAGGTGATAAAGGAATCAGTTTAATAATAAGATATAATAATCTTAAATATATAGGTACCAACACTGGAACACTAAGATTCATAAAATTACTAGATATAAGAAATAGATAACAATACAGTAAAAGTGAGGACTTCGACATCCTACTGATAGCACTAGACAGATAATCAAGACAGAAAATCAACAAAGAAACACCGGACTTAAATTAGACTTTGACAAAATAGACCTAACAAAAATTTACAGAATATTCTACTCAACTACAGAATAATGTTTCATGACATGGAACATTCTGCAAGGTTGTGTTAGGCCACAAAATAAATCTCAACAAATTTTTCAAAATCAAATCCATATCAAGTATCTTTTTGGAGCAGAGTGGAATGAAACTTGAAATCAATTCCAAGAGAAACTCTGAAAACTGTACAAAAACATGGAAATTAAACAGCCTGCTTGTGAATGATCTTTGGGTCAATGAAAGAGATAAGATAAAAATTTTTGAAAAATTTGAAACAAATGAAAAAGGAGATGCCACATACCAAAACTTCTATAATACAGTAAAGGCAGTGATAAGGGGGAATGTTTACATTGTTAAATGCCAAAAAACCTCAAAGCTAGAAGACTAACAAATATCAGAGCAGAAGTAAATGAAATTGAGACAAAATCCAATAAAAACAATCAATGAAATGAAAAGTTGATTCTTTGAAAAGATAAACAAAAATCAATAGTCTGCTAGTTAGATTACCAAGAAAAAAGAGAGGAGACTCAAATAAAATCAGAAATGAAAAAGGAGACATTACAACAAATACCACAGAAAAACAAAATCAGAGACTACTATAAACTCTATGCTCACAAAGGAGAAAACTTGAAGGAAATGGAAAGATTCTTGGAAACATACAACCTCCCAAGATTGAACCAAGAAGAAACAGAAATCCTGACAGAACAATATGAGAAATGAGATTGAATGAGTAAGAACCCCACCCCCAAAGCCCAGCCCCAGTTGGATTTGCAAACATACAAAGAAGAACTAGTATCAATCTTACTGAAACTATTAAAAAAAAAAAAAAAAAATCAAGAACGCAATTCTCCCTAACCCATTCTACAAACCCAATGCCACCTTGATACCAAAGCCAGGCAAACTACAGACAAATATCCCTGATGAACACAGATACAAAAATCCTCAACAAAATACTAGCAAACTGAATCCAACAACACATCAAAGACATAATACGCTACAACTGAGTGAGTTTTATTCCAGAGATGCAAGGATGATTAAACATACACAAATCAATAAATGTGATCCACTACATAAACAGAATTAAAAACAGAAACCATATGATCATCTCAATAGATGAAGAAAAAGCATGATAAAATTCAGCATCACTTCATGATAAAAACCCTCAAAACAAAGTAGGGATAAAATGAACATACCTTAAAATAATAAAATCCATATGTATTCTGCATTTAGTAGGTTTCACCTGTACCCTTCTAAGATGCACCATAAATGTGATCCCACCATTTACCGTCCCTCCACCCAACCCCCATCCCCTCCCTTGCCCCTTTCCCCATAGTCTTGTGCTATAATTGGGAAATAGCCTTCACATGAAAGCTATAAATTAGCTTCATAGTAGGGCTGAATACATTGGATACTTTTTCATTTCAGATTGTGTATGAAACCAGCACATTGTACCCTATGATTGCACTAATGTACACAGCTATGATTTAATAAAAATAAATAAAATCCGTATGTGACAAACTCACAGCCATCATCATACGAAACAGGTAGATGTGAAAGCACCGTCCCTAAGAACCGGAATAAGACAAGAATGCCCACATACACCACTCCCATTTGACATAATACTGGAAGCCCTAGCAGAGCAATCAGGCAAGGGAAGGGAATCAAAGGCATCCAAATTGAAAAGAAAAAGTTGAAGTTATCTCTATTCGCCAACAATATGATTCATTTGATGAATGAATTCAGTAAAGTTTCAGGATAAAAAGACAATATACAAAAAAAATCAGTAACATTTGTATACATCAATAACAATCAAGGTGAGAAACAAATTAAGAAATCAGTTCCATTTTTAATAGATATAAAAAAAAAACCCTAGGAGGGTGGCACCTGTGGCTCAAAGGAGTAGGGTGCCGGCCCCTTGTACCGGAGGTGGTGGGTTCAAACCTAGCCCAGGCCAAAAATGGCAAAAAAAAAAAAAAAAAAAAAACCCTAGGAATACACTTACCTATGGAAGTGAAAGATCTTTAAAAGAAAAACTACAAAACACTGAAAGAAATTGTAAATGACACAAACAAATGGAAAAATATCCCATGCTAATGAATTAGAATAATCAGCATTATTAAAATACTTATCTACCCAAAGTAATCTACAGATTCAATGCAATCCCTATCAAAAACCCAATGTCAGTTTTCATAGAATTAGAAACAATCCTAAAATACATATGAAACAAAAAAAAAGAGCCCAAATAACCAAAGCAATCCTATGCCTAAAGAACAAAGCTGGCGGCATCACAATGC
The DNA here is from genome assembly GCA_963573935.1 of Arctocebus calabarensis. Classification (NCBI taxonomy): domain Eukaryota; kingdom Metazoa; phylum Chordata; class Mammalia; order Primates; family Lorisidae; genus Arctocebus; species Arctocebus calabarensis. Next base: position 13,176 of record CAUYON010018335.1, read on the forward strand.
TTCAAATTACACTATTGAGGCTATGATAACCAAAACAGTGTTATAAAGGTATAAAAACAGGCACACAGATCAATGTGATAGCATAGAGAACCCAGAAATAAAGCTACATACCTACTGATCTTTAACAAAGTCAACAAAAACGTACCCTGGGGAAAGGACACCCTATTGAATAAATGGTGCTAGAAAAATTGAATAGTCATATGCAAAAGAATGAAACCAGACACTTATCTCTCACTATATGCAAAAATCAACTCAAGCCAAAGACTTAAATGTCAGACCTAAAACTATAAACACTCTAGAATAAAACCTAAAAAAAACTCTTCTGGACATTGGCCTAGGCAAAGAATTAATGGCTAAAACCTCACAAGCAAATGCAACGAAAACAAAAAATAGAAAAATGGGACTTGAAAAAAAAAAAAAAGAAAGAAAAGAAAAATGGGAATTAAACTAAAAAGTTTCTGTATAGCAAAAGAACTCATCTGCAACCAAAAAATGGCCGGGCGTTGTGGCAGGCGCCTGTGGTCCCAGGTACTTGGGAGGCAGAGGCAGGAGACTCGCTTGAGCCCAGGAATTGGAGGTTGCTGTGAGCTGTGATGCCACAGCGCTCTATCCAGGGTGACAGCTTGAGTCTCTGTCTCAAAAAAAAAAAAAGAACTCATGAATAGAGTGAATAGACAACTTACAGAAAGGGAAAAATCATTTGCAAATTATGCATCCAACGAAGGACCAATACCCAGAATCTATAAGGAACTCAAACAACTCAACCAAAAAACCCAAAGAACCCCACTAAAAAGTGGGCAAAGGACATGAACTTTTTTTTAAAAGATGACATACAAATCACCAAAGAAGCATATCAACATCACTAATCAGAAAAATACAAACTAAAAGCATAATGAGATACTGTCTTACAGAAGTCAGAATGTCTATTAATAAAAAATCAAAAACTGTAATCAGCACTATGGGAGGCCAAGGCAGGGGATTGCCTGAGCTCATAAGTTCGAGACCAGCCTGAGCCACAGTGAGACCTCATCTCTAAAGATAGCCACTTATTGTGGCGGGCGCCTATAGTCCCAGCTACTTTCAAGGCCGAGGCAAGAGAACTGCTTAAGCCCAAAAGTTTGAGGTTGCTGTGAACTGTGATGCCATAGCACCGTACAGAGGGGGACAAAAATCGGACTCTAAATAGTAGACGTTGGTAAGAATGTGGAGAAAAGGGACTATTTGTAGACTGTTGGTGGGACTATAAATTAATATAGCCTCTGTAGAAAACAGTGTGGAGCTTTTCAAAGAATTAAAAATAGAACCACCATTCCATCCAATGATCCTGCTACTGAATATCTATCCAAAGCAAAAGAAATCAGTATATTAAAAAGATACCTGCAGGCCAGGTGCAGTGGCTCACACCTGTAATCCTAGCACTATGGGAGGCTGAGGTGCGTGGATCACCTGAGCCAGGAGATCAATACCAGCTTAAGCAAGAGTGAGACCCAGTCTCTACTAAATATAGAAAAACTAGTTGGGCATTGTGGCAGGTGCCTATAGTCCCAGTTACTTGAGAGGTTGAGGCATGAGGATGGCTTGAGCCCAGGAGTTAGAGGTTGCTATGAGCTATGATGCCACAGCACTCTATCCAGGTGACAGAGTGAGACTCTGTCTCAAAAAAAAAGGGTGATCCTGTGGCTCAGTGGGTAGGGCACTGGCCCCATATACTGAGGGTGATGGGTTCGAACCCTGTCCTGGCCAGCTAAAACAGCAGTGGCAACTGCAAGAAAAATAGCCGAGCACCTGTAGTCCCAGGTACTAGGGCTAGGGCAATTCTCTTGCCTCAGCCTCCCAAGAACTGTGGGTTGTGGCGAGCTGTGATGCCGTGGCACTCTACCCAGGTCAACAAAGTGAGCCTCTGTCTCAAAAAAAAAGTTCCTGCCCTTGAATGTTTAATCACAGCACTATTCACCATAGCAAAAATAATCAACCTAATAAAAATAATTAACCTGTCCAATAATAAATGGCTGGATAAAGAAAATATGTTCTGGGCACAGTACTTCATGCCCATAAACTTGGTGTTTAAAGAGTCCAAGGCAGGAGGATTACCTGATGCTAAGAATTTGAGACCAGTCTAGGAAAGACAGACTCCTATCTCTGTAAAAGTTTAGGGTTTTTTTAATTAGATGAACATGATGGCATATAACTGTAGTCCCAGCTACTCAGGAGGCTGAGGCAGAAACACAGCTTGAGCCCAGGAATTTGGGGTTACAGAGCAAGATCCTATCTCTTAAAGAAAAATAAAAATATGGGAGTAACAGCTTCCTTGCGGCTGAGCACGGTGAGACTGGGGAGAGAGGACTTCAAGCATCTCTGGCAGGCGGGATCTGCCCAGAAACTTCCCTTTGGGGACACAGGGAGATAGTGTGAGGCTTCTGGACACCCTGAGGAAGGCGAAAGTGGCAGAGATTGGGCAAGTGGTTGTGTCTGTTCATTCGGTCTGATCCTGTCGGGGGCTGTGGGTAGGGCACCAGTGGGACTGCAGGCTGGAAAGGCCTTACCTGTGAGCTGTTTGGGTTTCTTTTGGACTTGGCACTCAGTTGAACTGCCATGGGAGAACTTGGGCAGGAGTGCGGGGGTTTTTGAGTGTTGTCTGGGGCCCCAGACTGGGCCACCGTTTTGGTGGGGGCTATGTGGAGCCATTGTGGGAGAACTGCCCTGGCAAGCTCCACCCTCAGGGTCACAGAACAAGCATTGGGCGGGAGCGAATAATCTAGTGACTGAGCAACCTAAAGGCAGAGACTGAGATGCCTCGCAGCCTTAGCCCTCAGGGGCATAGAGTGAGACCGGTTTTGGCACATTGGGTAACTGGACAGCCACTTAAGGAGTGATCTCAGCCATAGCGCTTTCCTGGGAAAGCTTCTGCTTAGCCCAAGTTAGCAATTTAAAGTGTCTTCTAAGCAGGCTGAGGAGGATTTAAGCTCTCCAACCTGTGGGGTTTGAGAAATCATTAGAGACACAAGGTCACTCCCTACAAACATCCAGTAACAACAGAGTGAATCTGCCAGGGTCTGATCTGGGAGAGACACCTCCCCAACTCTGAGGACGGTCATAGACAACAGTGAAAAATAATCATGAGGCGAAATCAACAGAAAAACTCTGGCAATATGAATAACCAGAGTAGATCAACTCCCCCAAGGAATGACAAGGTAGATGAAGCACAAGATCATTTGCATAA
>CAUYON010018337.1:0-16526 GCA_963573935.1 Arctocebus calabarensis
TTACTCGCTCCCATCCAAAGCCTGTTATGCGAGCCTGAGGGTGGAGCTTGCCAGGGCAGTTCTCCCACAATGGCTCCACACAGCCCACCACCAAACACTGGCAGCTCCGTCTGGCTTGGTGGCCCAGACTGGGGCCCCAGATAACACTCAAAAAACCCCACACTACTGCCCAAGTTCTCCCAAGGCAGTTCAACTGAGTGCCAAGTCCAAAAGAAACCCAAACGGCTCAGAGGCAAGGCCCTTCCAACCTGCAGTCCCACTGCTGCCCCATCCACAGCTGCTGACAGGATCAGACCAAATGAACAGATGCAACCACTTGCCCAATCTCTGCCACTTTAGCCTTCTTCAGGGTGTCCAGAAGCCTCATGCTGTCTCCCTGTGTCCCCAAAGGGAAGTTTCTGGGCAGATCCTGCCTGTCAGAGATGCCTGAAGTCCTCTCTCCCCAGTTTCACTATGCCAAGCCTCAAGGAAGCTGTTACTAGTCCGCCATCTTGCTCCACCTCCTATTTTTGTTAATTTGTTTGTTTGTTTTTTGAGACAGTACAATATATACTATTCAGGTGATATGTACACTAGAAGCCCAGACTTCACCATTATGCAATATACTCATTGAAGAAAACTGCACTTGTACCCCCTTAAATCTATCTAAATACAACAACACAATTTATTTAAATCAATACCCATGATATCCCAGGCCCTGAATTAGAAGATGATTTATATATGCTATATGATTTTCATAAAAATTAAATGTAGATATTGTTATTTTTCATTTTTAGATGAGGAAACAGAAATGTGGGTATATTAAGTAGTAAATATTCCCGAATTTCACATACTTACTAAGGGGTCGGATTCAAGCCCTTTCTTTATATTTACTAACAATACTCATGGGCAAATAGAAGGGTTATCAGTTATGTAGTTATGTTTCCTGCATTACATCAGTAATACTTTAAATCTATTTTAATTGTTTAAGGAACAAGAGTATTGGCTTTTCAAGTTATAAGCTTCTGTCTTAAGTTTTACATATTATCATTTTCTAGATTCATAAAACAGTTTTTTCTTGCTGTATCAAATGTTTTCAAATATCTCAGACATGGTATAATCATAGACCAAAGAAAAAACTAATGCTTCCACATACTTTGTTTGGTTACTCAAGCTGGATTTTTGTTGGAACTGCCTGTCCTCTTAAAGTTTACTTTCAAACTCATTAGAAATCAGTGCCGCTGTGACATTTAAGTTAGAATCATAATCACGAGAAAGAAAAGTGGGAATGCTTTTAATCATTGTATATTCAATGCACTCTTAAGTGTCAGTTTGGTTTGATTTAAGGAAAATTTACCTGGATAAGCAAGCTAATAAACTGTTATTATTTATATGCAGCACAACTGTATTCTTATTTTTTGAATGTTGGCTCTATTAGGGGAGGAAAATCATTGTTCTTCAACCTTCATAAGTTCTTAGTTGTAGCTAAAACAAGAAGGCAAGCAAGAGAAAAACAGAAATTTATTAAAATGTGTGTTTCATATATTCAGTACTTGGGTGACACCCAGGGGAATGAGTTTTTCTCAGAGATGTGAAAATGCCAACTTTTATAGTATCTTGAACAAGGAAAAGTAAATGGTAAGAATTTTTGCAAATATATATAACTGGCAGATAATGAGTAGTTAGTAAACCTTGTGGACGTAGAGCGTTCTGGTATCATTGCCAGGCTGATATTGAATTAGTGGCTCCCCTTTGCTATTTCCATTATAGAAGGAAACAAGACATCTTTTGACTTTGTAAAACTGTAACTTTGCCTAAAACTACTTGATTTCAGGTAAAGAAAGGGTAGGGAGCCTTACTGCATGTGCTTCTTCTAAACTGCCATTAGAGCAGGCAAGAAGATACAAGATTATGTATCTCATGCAAAAGTGTTTTACCTGTAGCTCCGACTTCTTCTTCTTTTTTTTTTTTTTTAATAATTTTATTGAATCATAATTATGTACATTGGTGCAATCACAGGGCACGATTCATATACATAGGAGTCCTTCATCAGTTGGAGCTAGGTAGCACACGTAAGCTCACGTGACCCCTTAAAGGGCAACATCTCAGGTGGACTTGAGGGAACTTCAAGTGCACTGCTTTGAAGCACCAAGAACTCCATTGCTTGGCATCCTCCTCAGAGCCTACCCAGATTTTTCCTATCTAATTTTCTTGGAGCAAAACCTAGGGATTAAATAAAGTGAAACTTCACAAATTTCCTATGAAGGATGTGGAAAACAGGGATCCTCTTCTTAAATAGCTGCTCCCCACCCCAAGTATCAATCCCAATATTCTCACAACCTTGAAAAAAAATAATAAACTGCCTTTAGCTCCATAATTCTTTGTATTTTGTGCTAAGGAACTACTTTTGAGGGACATATTTCAGTCTCTTACAATTTTTAAAGAACAGATGATTAAGCAACATAATTTTAAAAGTTAATATTAAAGAACTGTTTCCTTGATTATTTAACTCTCTCTGTATATATGGATATGTACCCTCAAGTACATATAAAACTAAAATGTATATTAATATAAGATATTTGCATAACTTATGTATATATTAACTCATATATTACATGAATATATATAGATATATATGCACACACACACACATATATATATATACCTATATGTAGAGGTAAATATCAACTAATTTATTTTGTATAGTATATATTTAGTTAAAATTATTTAAACTGTTAAAAAAGTTATTGTAATAATGATTTACCTATTCTCTACATGGGTTACTTTTGCCCCCTAGGATATTTTTTCTTGCATTTTGCTACTTTTGTTAGAGATCTGTAATTTAGAAAATAAAGTTAGCTAAAAAAGGAAAGAAAAGGAGAAAACATGTAAAAATTAAGTGGACTTATATAACTTTCTACAGTTTGCTTGAAACAATCATCTATCTCATCCTTATGTGCTTCTCCACAATTACTTATTTCTCATCAAAAGTAAAAGTACATAGATTGCCATAAAAATATAAGTTTTGAATATAAGTTCTCTGTAAGTGCATCAGGCACTTACCAAGAAAATTTTCTCTCAAAATTAACTTATACTTTTTGTTCTGTTTTGTTTCATTGCCTTTCAAGTGCTTAGATTTCAATGGAACTATGGCAATTTTAACAAAATCTGTAGCTGTGCTATACTGCAAATGATTTTTTAAAATGACACCTAGATACTTTAAAAAACTCACTTCCAAAAATCACACTTTTCAGGTGTGCTTAGTGACAAAAGTCCACTACAACTCAGTGGCACATGTGTATTACTAGCTTCTCCAGAGACTAAGGCAGAAAGCTGACTTGAGTCCCAAAGTTAGAGGCCAGTTAAGGCAACATAATGAAACTGCATCTTCAATAATAATAATATATATGATAAACAAGTAAATTTTACATTTTGGTTGTTTAAATACTTTTGCATGTGTTAGTTATTCAAATTCTCATAAGACCTCTAGATAGAAGTTAATATATTCTCTTTAAGTGTGAGGAAATGAAAATTACATAGTGAGTTTTCCGCATAATGCTACTCCTTGGCAAGCCTAGAATTGTCTTTAATTGATTAATTTATTCATCCAATCAAAACAATTTCCCACTACTTAACTATCTGCATTTTTTGATATTGTAAACAATGAGTTGTCAACTCTTCTACACTTGTTTCTTTTTTTTTTGAGACTCTCCAATAAACTTCATTTTTTAAAATTTATTTCAGAACAAGCTATTTCTGCTCAACTAGGGATACAACAACTAAAGCAAGCAGGCAACTCATCTCTCTCTTTATTGTTAGTGTTTTAGGGAAAACTTAATTTTACTTTTATTTCAGATTAATATGAGAGTACAAATCTTCAGGTTTCATTGTTTTTGTTTCTAAGGTAAAGTTCGAGTTGTAGTTGAACCCTGCCCCAGGAGGGGTGCTGCAAGCCTGATTCACACTGTGCACATTGTGTGAGGTGAGCACCAGACAAGGACCCTCCTTCCTCCCCTTTTCCGCCTTCCCTCCTTTCCCCTCCCTCTCACTAGAATACTATTGTGTTAGCCTTCCCTGCCGGCCTGTAGTTGCCCCATCATCCTATGATCAGATTAATAAACTGTGGTGTATGTATATTGAACCATAAGAAAAGATGGAGACTACATCTTCTGTGTTGACCTGGGTTGAAACACATTCTTCATAGCAAAGTATCACAAGAATGAAAAACCTAGTATTCAATGTACTCAGTACAATTTCAAACCAATACAGGGAAGGCTTTATAACCCTGGCTGATGTCAATCAGCAGTGACATGACTGAATCAGGAGTAGTCATCTAGTTTTTCAGTAAGGGCTGAAACCGATTATTTTCATTGGATATTTAAAGAAGAGATTCTCACACAGTCATTGAGTCTGAACAGTGAACCACGTCTGGAGCTGATGTTAGTGATCTGTTGCAACTAAAGACAGTAAGCTAATAGTGAAGAAGGCATAACCGTAGATAGAATGAAACTGTTTTTTTGGACTTCACCAGTTGAGGGTTCTGGATCGTACTGATGCTGATAGTAGCCATATTTCTAAATCTGCAAGTTACATGGAGTAGTTAATCTCTTCTATCATTTGAAGCCACTTTCTACTACATTCCCTTTTACCTACAACTTAAAGACCAATAAATTCTAACCTATGTTACCTTCTAAGCTAAAAATAAAGTCGTTTTCTGTTTAATCAAGGCAAGTAAAAGAGTGTCTAATTTAGTCAGAAGGTTTTAAATTTATTAAAAAAGGAATGCTTGATATTGTTTAATTTGCTTTATTCAACAGTGTATCTTCTTATTGATTTTTCCTTCTGACTCTTCACAGGACCAGGCGTGCTGTGCAGCAGTATTTCTCAAATGAGACTGTTGTAGATGATGTTGGAAATTCCAAATGCCCTGTCCGCTGTGATTAAGAAAAAGAGGTAAGCAAGACTTCAGTTCCTGCCAATCACTCTTTACAGATCACAGCTGAAAACATTTTTGTCTTAAGACAGTTATGGGCATGAAAATTACCACTCAAAGTGGAGGACGGTTGTTTGGAATAATGACAAAATGATTGATTGAGGCTAGTGAAATGCATCCTTGGTCTTATAGAGAAGCAAATACATAAATAAGCCTTGCTGTGCTGAACAAAATGATTTAGTGAAGTAGACCACGGAGGTGACTCTTCCTTGCAAACAGGTTGAAGAAAGGCAAATAAAAGCAGAAGCAACTTGTGTTTAAAATTGAGCTTCTGGACCTAGCCACATCAATGTGGGATTGGAAAACTTCAGAATGTCAGATTACTGAAGAGAAATTGGGATCTTTAAAATTAAAATGGAATAGACCTTCAGGAATCTACGCAGTGATTCATATATGGGTCAGACTGCAATCTGAACATAGAGGTGGTAAAAGCATGTGAAGAAACAAAGTATGAGAACCTTTGAAAGATATGTATAAGCCAGAAGTTCTCAACCTGTGGGTTGCAACCCTTTTTTAACAATGAAAATACATTGTGGCATTAGGAAGGTTGAGAACCACTGGTATAAGCAAACCCCAGATAACTGTGCCATTTTAGAAGGGCGTGATCCTGATCCTTCTCAGTATGTTTCTCACAGCCCATTTTAATATGTAGAACCATCTTTTCTTTATGTGATGACCATCTGTATTTATTCTCCTCCTTTGTTTTCATTTACCAAGGTTCTGTTATCTAAAGTAAGCATTCATCCACCCCTTACCTTTTGGGCTGTGATTGCATTGGATTAGATGAAGATAGAAGTCATTGCATAAATGTGAGTTATCATTTAATGATTATCAAAGGACACTCTATATTAATAGTATCTTCTAAATTTAAACATAATTTAGTCAACTACTCCCTTCTGTAATATCTAACCTAAAAGCCACTGTTTTTTCTGTTTTTAAATATTTGCCTCTCCAAAATTTCATAAAAATGAAAATATATAGCAATGTACCCATTCAATCTTTTTTCTTTTATTTAGCAATATATTTGAAATACATCTATGTCAATACTTGCATAGGTAGGAATCAAAATTGATTCCTTTTGATTGAGAAGCAATAATTTAAAAAGTCCAAACATATTCCATTCAATTGATGGACCTCATTTTGGTTATTCCCTAGGGACCAAACATTTGGTTTGTTTCCAGTTTGGGGTGTTGTGAACAGAGTGACTATGAAAATCACGCAACTTGTATGTATATGATTCTTTTGCTGAATAGAAATTTTCAATTCTATTCGGTAAATACTTCAAATTGGGATCGCTTGGAAGTGCAAGGTCTGACAACTAAGTTCACAAACTCATCCTAGAAAAAATGCTGAGACCTCATTGATGAATGCCACTACAGTTACACTTGAAGTCCTTCCTTTGGGAAGCTGTGCACAGATGCTGGTGTCTAGTACACCCTTCTGGAATTTTGGAACTCCTTTTTTCTGGAATGAACATTGTCAGACCTCCTACAGTAAGTATATGTTTAACTGCATTAGAAACTATCAAGTGTTTTCCAGAAGAGTAGTTCCAGGCTTCATTCCCAGTAGCAACGTTCCAGGTGCCATGTATCCTTGCCAACATTGGGTTTCAGGTTTTTTTCCTTCTGTTTTAATTTAAACTATTAACCATTCTAGTAGGTATATAATGGTAACTTTTCATGTGTTTATTAGATAATTGTGTAGTTTCCTTGGTGATACATTCAAATATTTTGCTCAATTTGGGATTTTTTTCCTGTTAATGAGCTATGAGGGTTCTTTAATCTAGATACAAATACTTTGACAGACATTTAATGTGCAAATATTTCTCAGTCTATTGCATGCCCCTTTTTTCTTAAAGTATCTTCCTAATTTTAGTAAAGTCTAATTTACTGATTTTTTTTTTATTTAGTGGATTTTGTCATTTTATCTAGGAACTTTTGGTCTAAGTCAAGGTTATAAAGATGTTTCTCCCAGAGGATTAGTAATACTAGGCTTCTCAGTTAGGTTTCTGAATCTTTTGAGTTAACATCTTTTTATAAGTATAATATTTGGAAGTTGAATATCGAAGTTCATTATTGTGGAATATATGTATTCAACTGTCCCAGCACCATTGCTGAATAGAATACTCTTTAACATTGAGGTATCTTTGCATCTGGGTCAAAAATCAATTTAACCTATTTGTTTGCTTCTATTTGTAAACTCTTTGTTCTGTTCTATTGTTCTTCCAGTTGTTTTTCTTTTCAAACTTATGCATTATACTTAAGTTTCTGTTCAACAGAAAATTTAAGCTTACGTTGTTGATGTCTACATAAGTTTCTGAGGAGCATTTGGTATTCATTGGGTTGAATTGATAGATCACTTTGGGGAGAATTGCATCTAAATGATATTGAGTATTTTGATTACTGAAGGTTGTATATCTCACTATTAATTTAACTCTCCTTTGTTGTATTTCAAACTTGTTTCTACTTTTTTCAAAATTCTTGACCTATCTTAATTTTTATATCAGAATTCTATGCATTACCATCGTATTATAAACAGCATCCTTTTCTTTTTTGATATGATTTTTTTTTTGAGACAGAGTCTCAAGCTGTCACCCTGGGGCAGAGTACTGTGACATCACAGCTCACAGCAACCTCCGACTCTTGGGCTTAAGCGATTCTCTTGCATCAGCCTCACAAGTAACTGGGACTATAGGCGCCCCACCATGACACCTGATTATTTGTTCATCTTTATGAAATGGAAAGGAAATTAGTTGATTTTTACATACTGACTTATATTCTCAGACTTCAACACCTCTATCATTATTAATTTACAATCTTGATGGCTACAACTTATTTACTTATCTTATTACCTCTAGTAGGACTTCAAATAGAATGTTATATTGAAGCTATCTTCCTATTATTAAATTTTTATTTAGTTCTTTTATGTTCAAATAATATGTCTGCTATAATTCCAAGTTACAGTTAAATTTGTTAAGGTCTGTTTTACTTTCCATATTATGTTCTAACTTATTGAATGATTAATGTGTGTTTGAGAAAAGGAAATGTTTGTGTATACCCTGATGTTATTTTTAAGGTAGAATGTTTTGTAGACATCAGTTATGTCAAGATGATGGATTATATTGTTCACTTTTTCTATAGCCTTGCTGATTATCCTTCTAATTGTTAAATTTATTTTTTAAAACTAGCTGTTGTCTTTGAAAAGTAGAGTTTGAAGTATACAAGTAACATGGCAGATAGTCTACTTCTCCATTCAATTCTGTCAGTTCTGTTTCTTCTGTTCTGAAGAACTGTTGTTAAATACGTGCAAACTTGGAATAATAATGCCCTCTGTGACCTGCCTGTTTTGTCATTACACAATGGCCCTTTTAATCCTGTAATATTGCCTTTTTTTTTTTTTTTTTTGAAGCTTACTTTGTCTTATATATAGACACTCCAGCTTTCCTTTGGTTAGTAATTACATGGTATATAATTTCCCTGTTCTCTTACTTTTAATTCATCTATCACTTTGTATTTCTTCTGGTAACCACAAAGCAAACAACTGTGAGTTACACAAATTATAAGGAGTGAGGAATCAAAATAGCACTACAGAAAATAACTAAGTCACTAAGATAAACAAGAATGGGGAGGAGAGAATTTAAAAAAAAAGAAGGATAAAAGAGAGAGAAAGAAAGGGAATTAACGAAATAACTGTAAGTTTGTGTATACTTTGTTACATCGGGTGTAAATGGATTCAATTCTTCAATCAAAAGAAATAAAGTGGCCAAATGGATTAAAAAGACAAGCTCCAACTACACACGCCTACACGAGTCTCACTTCTCTCTTTTGGCCTGAATCAATACCTTTAGTATTTCCTAATTTACAGCAGATCTGGTTATAAAGAATGCTTTTTTTTTATTAAACAAAAATATCTTTAGTCACTTCAATTAATGAAAAATATCTTTGTTGCATATAGAGGCATGAATTGAAAGTTCTTTTCTGGGCCACGCCTGCGGCCCAGTGGGTACGGTGCTGGCCCTATATACCAAGGGTGGAGGGTTCAAACTCAGTCCTGGGCAAACTGCAACAAAAAAATAGCCAGGTGTTGTGGCGGGTGCCTGTAGTCTCAATTACTCAGGAGCCTGAGGCAAGAGAATCCCCTAAGCCCAAGAACTGGAGGTTGCTGTGAACTGTGACTCCACGGCACTCTACCAAGGGCAAAAGAGTGAGACTCTAACTCTAAAAAATAAAAAATACAATAAAAAAAGAGAGTCCTTTTTTTTAAGTACTCCAAATATGTACTAAAATGTACTTTAAAGAGATTACTAATACTCTCTTGTGCCTCAAATCCTCATAGTTTTTGATGAAAAATCAGTAGTTATTTGAATCATCTTACATGTTATGTTATTTTGCTTACATGTTATGTTATTTTTCCCTAAAAACTTAACATAATTATTGATTTCTTTACATTTTTCTCTCAACAGGTTTACTATAATGTCTCAAGTATTTTTTTGTGTGCATGCTTGATACTGTGAAGGGCTCCCTGTGATTTTGCAATTCCTAGTTCTTACAATGAGATCATCTCAGAACAGTCGTATGTTGATTTTCTATTCCTCTGAGAATTGACCACATTCTTTAATGGCTGTTAATCTTGAACTGTACCTTAAGTGCTTTAAATATTCTGTTATAAGACAGAGCCTGTTGAGGTATGCTCATTTTTTTTTGGAGTATGCCAATATTTCTGTTGTTTGCATTTTTTTGTTTGTTGTTTAACAACTAACAAATGTGTACATATGTTACACAGGATTTGTTCTGACATCTACAAAGTGTTTTACATTGTAATTAAAGCCCAGGATTTTTGCAAGGCTGCCTTTAGTCTGTCCCCCACACACCTGGCTAAGGACAAGCCAAGTGTTTTTGCTGGATGACATTCAGAACTAGGGGATTGTTTTATTCCATTTTTTTTTATTACTAGAACTTTCTTCACAATCTTCACATTTATGGACCCCCTTTTTGTACTTACTGCTGAGAAAGGCATGATTTGTATTAGTACTTTGCTGCCCACACAGCTGTATAATTGTATCATTTAGGCCTGTCTTCAGAAAGGCAGCCAAAAAAAAGAAGAAAGTGGGAAAAAGTAACCACTGTATTTACTCTCATCTGCTTTCTTTTTTTGAAGTTTCCATCCCTTTGAGATAAATCAAGAGCACGGCATCTTGACTCAGCTTCTCCCCACACCCAAAGCTTCTTGATCTCTACTTTTTACATTCTAACACATCACTGGCCTGGTTCCTGCCTGTCTTACTAAGATCCACTGAATACAGCATTTGATTCATCTTAAAACCCAAATATATCTGAGAAATGTAAATGGAAACATTTGAGTTTATTTCTATGTTAGGGTGCAGAAGGCTTTGAGGAAAATTTAGCAAGGATGGCAGAGAAGACATTGCACATGACGAACTGCCTAAATTGTGATTCTGCCTTAATTGAAACGTGTATTCGGTCTACATACATATTGAGTACTCAGATGCACAGCAAATTTAAATGGGACAGAAAAATTCACACACAATAATCCAGAATGGAGTATATTATGATGTAGTAAGAAGGCAGTATCCCCCTTTATAAATAGTTTCACTTTCCAAGGGCAACGATGGTTCAAAAATATTAAATAGAAATTTCTAGAAATAAAAATGTATAAGTCGTAAACTGTGTGCCATTCTGAGGCATGTGATGAAGTTCCGTGCCGTCTGCTCTGTCCTTCCTGGAATGTGAATCATCTCTTTATCAGCCTGTCTGTGCTGCAGATGCTATGGGTCTATTAGCCACTTTGTGGTGGCTGGTTCATCAGATGGGCAGATTACAAGAAGAAGATGTGTACAGTACAGGAAGAAATCTACAGAGAGGCAGAGGAAGCGGAAACACTCACAGAACTCTCGTTATCATATATTGTTATGATTTTCTATTTTCTCATCGGCTCTTGCTCTTAATTTCTTACTGTGCTTAATTTATAAATTAAACTTTATCATAGGTATGTATGCAATGGAGAAAACCCAGTTTATACAGGGTTTGGCATTCCCTGGGTGTCTTGTAACATATTCCCCATAAATAAGAATATTCTACCACAATCACCTAATGACTTTTTCTGCAAACATATTTTAATATGCATATCCTAAGATCAAAAAAAGTCACATATATGTTTTAAGAGAGTTTGCTTCCAGTGAGCAACACAAAACAAAACATCAAGAAAAAGGAAAATTTTATTTTATTATATCATTATAATCGGTGCAAAATCTACCTTTCAAGAGCACATTGATATTCAAATGAAAAATTAAAATGTATAGTACTGTGAACTTTCTATACCTATTTGGTTATTTGTTGACTTAAGAAAGAAATTCAATGAAAAGCCATTTAATAATGAGAATTTTTCAGAGCAGCTCAGACTTATAAAATTCCAGTATAATTAAAATTTTAGCTAAAAATCATAAACCTAAATGCCTACATTATGTTTGAAAAAAATTAATATTATGGTTAAAATAATGAATGAGTCCATTTTCCCTAGTGTTTTGTGTGCCTTTCTTCTTATTGATGAAATAACCCAGAGTTCACCTTTTTGTCTCCCTACATCAGGCTTTTGTTTATAAAAACATCTCAAAAGGAAAAAATTAAAATTCCATATTTAAGAATGCTTAAAGACTACATTAAATATAATCACTATGTTCTCTACTTTAAATATGATTGTTTGATGTGATAAAAATAATTTTGTCTGATTATTTTAATGACTGCTTTCAGGCAAGAACATTATGTTGGACAGTATCATGTCCCACCATCCCCACAGAATGTCCACGTTGTAACATGGGAACCTGGCTGTATTAACTTGCACGGCACAATGGACTTTGCAGATTTGAGCTGAAGACCTTGCCATGGGGAATTAGGCAGGTGGACCCAATGTAATTACAAGGGCTGGAAAAGGAAACGAGATACCAACAGCAGGGACCATATTCGGAAGGATAGAATGTAACTGAAAGGAGATGGCTGGTGGCACCTGTAGCTCACGCAGCTAAGGTGGCAGCCACATACACCAGAGCTGACAGGTTCGAATCTAGCCCAGGCCTACCAAACAATAATGACAACTACAACCAAAAACTAGCCGGGCGTTGTGGTGGGTGCCTGTAGTCCCAGATACTTGGGAGGCAGAGGCAAGAGAATCACTTAGGCCCAGGAGTTGGAGGTTGCTGTGAGTTGTGATGCCACAGCACTCTACCCAGGGTTATAGCTTGAGGTTCAGTCTAAAAAAAAAAAAAAAAATGAGAGAGGAGACGGCTGCCCTACCGGCTTAAAGAATCAGGAATTAGCTAAGGGCCAAGGAATGTAGACAACCTCCAAAACTTGGAAAAGACATGGAAGCAGAGTCCCTCCCAGATTCCTTTAAAATGGAATGGATTAATAAATTGTGGTACATGTATACCATGGAATACTATGCAGCCTTAAAGAAAGATGGAGACTTTACCTCTCTCATGTTTACATGGATGGAGCTGGAACATATTCTTCATAGCAAAGTATCTCACAAATGGAAGCTTTCATATGAAGGCCAAAACCCAATTATAGCACAAGAATATGGGGAAAGGGGAAAGGCAGGGGAGGGGAGGGGAGAAGATGGGTGGAGGAAGGGCAATTGGTGGGATCACACCTACAGTGCATCTTAGAAGGGTACAAGTGAAACTTACTAAATGCAGAATATAAATGTCTTCATATAGTGATTAAAAGGCCATGAAGGCTATGTTAAACAGTTAGATGAAAATATTTCAGATTGTATTTGAAGTCAGCACATTGTGCCCCATGATTGCACTAATGTACACAATTATGATTTAATAAAAAAAAAACTAAGAGCAAAAAATGTATAGAAGAAATAAAAATGGCCAATAAAAATGTTCACCTCACTAACACAATAAAATAATCAGATGTAAACAAAAGTAAACATGAGCCTATTGTGGTGGCTCACACCTGTAATCCTAGCACTTTAGAAAGCCAACGAAGTGGAACTGCTTGAGCTCAGGAGTTTGAGATCAGACCGAACAGGACGAAGACCCAGTCTCTACTAAAAATAGAAAAACTAGCTGGGCATTGTAGTGGGAACCTATAATCCCAGCTACTCGAGCGGCTGAGGCAAGAGGATCTCTTCACCCCAAGAATTTGAGGTTGCTATGAGCTATGATGCCACAGCACTCTACCAAGGGCAACAGAGTAAGACCCTTTCTAAAAAGAAAAAAAAAAAAGTAACACAAGATCATTTCATACCCATCCAAATGGCAAACACTTCAGGGTTGATAATATTGAATAAGAGGAAGGATGAGTGTAAACAAGTATTTTTACACATTGTTGGTGGTAGTATAAATTGATACAACATTTTAGGAGGCAACATAGCATATCCATCAAAAATCAAAATGTGTGTATCCAACCCAAATACACATGATCACCTGATTTTAATAAAGGCACCACTGCGATTCAGTGAAAAGGATGGGCTTTTCAATCAATGGTTCTGGGACCATTGACTATCCATTAAAAATAAATAAATACATCTTGACACCTCTAATACCACATACTACACACAAAATTATTTGAGATGGAATACAGACCTAAATGTGAAAGACAGGAAAGGAAAGTTCCTTAAAAGAAAGTGCCGGAAAATATTTTTCATGACCTTGAGTTTGGAAAAGATTTCTAAAAGCACACAAAAAGCAGTGCTGAGAAATGATTGATAAACTGGACTTCATCACAACCAAGAGTTTCTGTTCATCAAAAGACACCATTAAGAGACTGGAAAAAGTAATTCCTTCTTTTTCATTTCTTTTTCCATTTCCACTGACTGAATACACTGCTACTTACTTACTTATCCATTCTATTGGTGATTTGGGTTGTTCCTGATTTTTTGGATCTTATAACTCATAAATATTCTTGTGCACATCTTTGGATAGCTATAAACTGTCCTTCCTTTTGGGTAAATACCCAGGGGTGCTAGCAAGGCCAGGCTTGGGCTCCACTCTGAGCCCCTACACCACACTGCAGCAGCAGGGAATTGGGAGGGGCCTCTGTTTGGAATGTTCTCCCCACCACCCCCCTCTTGCCTGCTTAAGACACTTTTCTGTCCTTCCAGGCTCAGCTCAAGGTCATGTCCTGTGAGAAGCAAGAAGCCTTCTCCTCTCTGACCTCTGCCCAGACTGGTCTTGTACCACCTCTGAGCTTCCAGCCCCCTCCTCTGGCACTCAGTGTCCCCAAGGCCTGGCACAAAGTAGGACTACACCTCTGCTGAGCCCTAACATGCCCACCCATGCTGGCCAGTGAGCTGAGGGTGGAGGCCAAGATGAAGGACCTCCACATCCCCAGGACCTAGCACAGGCTCTGGCCCCTGGAAGAGCTGGGGATTGTTTGTGGATTAATCCATGGCCACATGGAGGCGTGTTGGGACCCTTGCTTTGTGGCCCTGGGTGAGCCCCTCTCTTCTCTAGGACTCAGTCCTCATCTGCATAGTGACAAGTTGGACTGAGACTCACTGAGGCTCCACCTCTGGTCTGCAGAGCCCTTCTCCACCCCGCCCACCAAGCTCTGCTCAGCCCATAGGGCTCAGCTTGCCAGAGGCTGGAGGTGCTTTGCAAGGCCTCCCCACAGGGAGAACATGCAGAGGACATTGGAGAATCGATGAATGGGAGAGCACTGTGCCCCTGCTCATGACCCAGCCTGGTCTCCCATGTCCTGAACTAGAATCTCCTCAAATTCTAGCTTCCTAATGCCCCCTCCACCACCCCACACTGCCAGACTAAGAAGAGGTCCCGCTGCCTCTCTGGCAACCCCAGTTACCAGCCTCCTGAATTAAGGTCTAAACTTCCCTCCCCTCTATGGGAGCTGCAGACCTGGGATGACCTTGGCCTTGCTCTCCATCCGGACCTGAACTTTGTTGACCTCCTTCATGCAACATCAGCCACCCCTGGCCCAGTAAGATGTGTAAGTTGATGCCACCTGCCCTAAGGAAAGAAAACCCAGAACTCCCAAGGGGAGGGTGGAGAAGACCCAACATCTCCTCCCCAGGGATTTCCTCCTTGTTTGACATTCACTTACATTTCTTATTCTTTTTCCCAGGGAAAGGGGTGTGGGTGGGCTGGACAAACATGTCCACAGCATCCTCCCTCCAATTCCCCTATGACAGCTGAGACAGGGCTAGAGCCATCTCACCAGGCCCAGGGGTGTGCAAGGAAAACAGACACCTAGGAAGCAGGACACAAAATCTCTAGCTTGGAAGGCCTAGGAAGAACTGGGGTCCCAGCCTGTCTCTGTATGGTAAACGCATTCACTTGTTCGACCTCTCTTCATTCATTCCTTTAACTATTAGTTGGGGAACTCCCGTGCCAAGCCCTGTTCTGGGCACTGGAAAGAGAGTAACGACCAGGTGCCGCTGCTCTCATGGAGATCTGATGCTCCTATGGCCTCCAAAAACCATGCAGATAGACTAGTCTAGAGACACTCAAGCACCAACTATATCAACTGACAGGTGACATTATTTCTGAAAGAAATGACAAGATGAAAATCCAAGAGAGTATAATAGTACACTAGTACACTTGGGGTGAAGAGTGGTGTCAGGGGGAGGTATGGCTTCCAGGAGGAGGTGACAGGTGACTGAGCCAGATAGTGAGAAGGTGCCAGCCACAGAATGATACAGAGAGAGTCATGTGAGACAGAGGGGCTGGGCTATATCTTGAAGCCCTGAAGCTGAGAACTTAAACCACTCCCCGAGCAGAAGCAGCAGCTGCCTCTCCACCACCCCCACTACATACCCCTACCCCCACACCCCCACACTGACCTGGCCCACCTCAAGACCCGCCTCTTTTGAGTAATTGGCACAAGTGTAGAGCCCCTTCCCTTAACCCCCACAGAAGGGCCCCTTCTCTGGTCTACCCACAGCAATGGACAGGTGGGTAAGTTCCTATCCAACCTTCATCAACTCTCTGCCGCCTCCACTCTGCTCTCCCCAACCAAACAGAACCATTGGGGAAGAACTCAGCCCACCCCTGCACAGGGTCCCCATGCCTCAGCCAGCCTCCTCCAACCTCTTCCAGCCAATCTGAGTCCATGACCAGCCCTCAGTAGAGGCCGAGTCAGTTCCCAGCCTGGTGCTCTCCAAGGGCAAGAATCCCATTACACTGAGCACGGCTTCGACAAAGAGAGCTACTTGGTATGTTTGTCAAGGCAGAGAATGAATGAAAACACTTTCCTAGTTCTGATTCTCCAGGGGCTAACTCACAGTAGGTGTGTACTACAGCATATTAGGAATGAAAGCATATTTATGTCCAAACACACATGCATATGCACACATGTATGTTTATCCTTCATCACTAAGGAAGAGGATTCCATAAATGTCTATTTTTTTTTCTTTTTTTGAGACAGAGCCTCAAGCTGTCGCCCTGGGTAGAGTACTATGGCATCATGGCTCACAGCAACCTCCAATTCCTGGGCTCAAGCGAGTCTCTTGCCTCCGCCTCCCAAGTAGCTGGGATCACAGGTGCCTGCCACAACGCCCGGCCATTTTT
>CAUYON010018339.1:0-59363 GCA_963573935.1 Arctocebus calabarensis
TAGAAACACTAGCAAAATTGAAGTCTAATTGTTGAAAAAGGCAACAATGGAAAATTATATTTAAACTAGAAAAATGAAGAAATAAAAAAAGAAAAGAAAAATCTTTAAGGAAAATGTTGAAATTAAAAATAAAACAATAATAATGGAAACAAACAACAACAACAAAAAATCCCACAAAACAAAACAAAACCAAGAAAGCAATATATATATCTTGCTGATATTGTCTGGGCAAGAGGTGATCTTCTGGGGTATGATATGTTAATCACAATGTTGATATGGCTGAACAAATGGAGACCGGAGGCCTCTAATGATTTCTCAAACCCCGCAGGGTAGAGAGCTTAAATCCTCCTCAGCCTGTTTAGAAGGCACTTTCAATTGCTAACTTGGGCTAAGCAGAAGCTTTCCCAGGAAAGAGCTTGTTGCTGTGATAACTCCTTAAGTGGCTATCCACTTACCCAGTGTGCAAAAATCGGTCTCACTCTATGCCCCTGAGGGCTAAGGCTGCAAAGTGTCTCAGTCCCCGCCTTTAGGCTGCTCAGTCACTAGATTACTCGCTCCCGCCCGATGCTTGTTCTGGGACCCTGAGCGTGGAGCTTGCCAGGGCAGTTCTCCTACGATGGCTCCACACAGCCCACAACCAGACACTGGTAGCTCCATCTGGCTTGGTGGCTCAGTCTGGAGCCCCAAACAACACTCAAAGATCCCCACACTCTTACCCCAGGTCTCCCAAGGCAGTTCAACTGAGTGCCAAGTCCAAAAGAAACCCGAACAGCTCATAGGTAAGGCCTTTCCAGTTTGCAATCTCACTGCTGCTGTAGCCACAGCTGCCAGCAGGATTAGACCGAACAAAGACACATAACCACTTGCCAGATCTCCACTGCTTTTGCCTTCCTCAGGGGGTCCAGAAGTCTCACGCTGTCTCCAAGTGTCCCCAAAGGGATGTTTCTGGGCAGATCTTGCCAGCCAGAGATGCCTGAATTCTTCTCTCCCTAGTCTCCAGTCTCCATCTTTTTAAATGGCTGACTAGTATTCCATGGTATAAATTCACCACAGCTTGTTAATCCATTCCTGGATTGGAGGGCATATTGGCAATTGTAAATTGAGCTGTGATAAACAGTCTAGTGTAAATGTCCTTATGATAAAATGATTTTTTTTTCTTCTGGGTAGATGCCTAGTAATGGGTTTGCAAGATCAAATGGGAGGTCTAATATTTGTTCTTTGAGGATTCCCCACACTTCCTTTTAAAAGGTTGTATTAGTTTGCAGTCCCACCAGCAGTGTAAATGTGTTCCCTTGTCTCCACATCCATGCCAGACTTTGTGATGTGAGCTATTATTACTGGGTTTAGATGATATTGCAGGGTGCTTTCAATTTCATTTCTCTGACAATCAGGAACAATGAGAATTTTTTAAAATGTTTGTTAGCCATTCATCTGTCTTCATCAGAGATGGTTCTGTTCATATCTCTTGCCCAGTGGCAGATGGGATTGTCTGCTCTTTGTTGTTGTTGTTGTTGATTAGAGTTCTCTGTAGATTCTAGTTATCAACCCTTTGTCAGATTCATACCCTGAAAACATCTTTTCCTATTCTGAAGGTTGTCTTTTTGCTTTACTTGTTGCATCCATCCCTAGCTGTGCAGAAGCTTTTCAGAAGAGTTCAGAAGCCATGGAGAACTGGTATAAGGCATAATCATTTTGATTACATGATTTGCTTTTGTGCAGATTGAGTCAAAGTTATAGTTGTGCCTGTCTCCCTGATCACATGCATTATTCATGTTAGATGTAAATTTACCCAGCCCCTCATCCGCACTCCCACCTGCTTGGTTTCACTGAGTCTTGCCATACGTGCACCTGGGTGTTGGTCAGTTAGTTCCAATTTAATAGTGAGGACATGCAGTGTTTGCTTTTTTATTCCTGAGATACTTCACTAAGAAGAATGGCCTCCAGTTCCATCTAAGTTACAAAAGGTATTAGCTCCCCATTTCTTATAGATAAACAGTATTCCACAATACACATATGCCACATTTTATCAATCTATTTTTTATTGGTGTGCACCTGGGTTGATTCCACATCTTTGTAACTGTAAATTGTGCTGCAGTAAACATTCTAGTGCATGTGTATTTTTGATGAAATGACTTTTTTCCTTTGGCTAAATACCAAATAGTGGTATTTCTGGATCAAATTGTGTATCTAATTTTAGTTCTTTGAGGTATCTCCACTCTGTTTTCATTGACTTTGGACCAGTTTACAGTTCCACCTGCAGTGTACCTGTATAAAATGTTCCTTTTTCACCACACCCATTCCAGCATCTCCTGTTATGGGACTTTTTGATAAACACCCTTTCACTGGAGTTGGTTGATATCTTATTGTGGTCTTGATTTCCATTTCCTTGGTGATTAGAGATGTTGAGCACTTTTTCATGTGTATATTGGCCATTCTCCTATATTCTTTTGAAAAGCTGTTGTTCATCTCTTTTGCCCACTTTTTTATGGGGTTGTTTGATATTTTCTTTTTGATTGTTTGAGTTCTTTATAGATTCTAGTTATCAATTCTTTCCTGATTGTACAGCATGTAAATCTTTTCTCTCATTCTGTAGGTTGTCTGTTTACTCTATTGATTGCTTCCTTGATTGTCCAAGAGCCTTTTAATGGAATTGAGTCCCATTTGTCACTTTGTGTTTTGGTTGTGATTGTCTTTGGGGTCTTCCTCATAAATTCTTTGCCAAGACCAATACCGACAAGAGTTTTTTCAACATTTTGTTTTCTAGAATTCTTATAGTTTCATGACTATGGTTTAAGTCTTTTATCTATGATGAATTGGTTTTTGTGAGTGATGAGAGGTGAGGGTCCTGTTTCAGTCTTCTACATGTGATTATCCAATTTCCCATCACCTTTTATTGAACAGATCTTAATATCTCACTCTAAGGTTGATAAAGAAAGTCAATAACAACATAGATAAAAATGAATTTACAATGTTCATGTATTTCTTTTCTTCTTCTTCTTCTTTTTTTTTTTAGAGACAGTCTCACTTTGTCACCCTCAGTAGAGTGCTGTGGCATCATAGCTCACAGCAACCTCCAACTCCTAGACTTAGGCAATTCTCTTATCTCAGCCTCCCGAGTAGCTGGGACCACAGGTGCCCACCACAACGCCTGGCTATTTTTGTTGTTGTTGTTGTTGCAA
Organism: Arctocebus calabarensis; assembly: GCA_963573935.1. Lineage (NCBI taxonomy): Eukaryota > Metazoa > Chordata > Mammalia > Primates > Lorisidae > Arctocebus > Arctocebus calabarensis. The sequence goes on from CAUYON010018339.1 coordinate 3,180, forward strand.
TTTGGCTGGGGCCAGGTTTGAACCCACCACCCTCTGTATATGAGGGGCTGGCACCCTACTCACTGAGCCAGAGGCACAACCCTCATGTATTTCTTCTTTACAAAGAGAGAAAAATAGTGAACAAATATAAAATTTTTGTAGCTAATGGTATAAAAATGCAAAACAAGCTACCTGAGCACTTGACTTAAAAATAAAAAGTCCCTAGGGCTACTTGGCACACCTAGATAGAAGTGCTGTCCAAGTTCAGCTACTGAAGGAGGTCATAACAGTAGATTTTCCAAGGAGTAAAAATAATAATTTTCCAGAATCAAAATAATGTTATTATTGTTAATAACAGCATATGCCGTTTCTGCAAAGAATAATAAAATACACCCTGATATCTAATTATTTTAGGGTAATGTGAGTGCATAAGATAAAAAGTGTAAATACTCTCAGAATCAATTTAGAAACAGTCACCAGGATAGTGTCCTTTTCCATGAACACAGAACAGCACAGTGCATGAGGACTCCTATGTCATTATCAGAGGAAGTTGGGGCTTCAGGAGTATAAAACACAGATGTTTACTCTGCCTCCCTTGATTGTCACTAATGGTGTTCAGAGGACTGTTTTGTGTATGTGTGTTTGCTGAAAAAGCTCGGCTTACAGAATGTTTTCATCAGCCTAATGTAAGCAGGAATTTTACTCATGCTAATAACTGTGAATGGTTTTTCTTAAAAAACCTCTTCCTAATTCCCTATTTTCCATGCCCTCCTTTTAATTTCCTTTTTGATTCACTGATGTGCTGCTTAGAGAAACAGTTGTAGCCAGATTGGGGAGTGCAGTAAAATGAATGGCTATGATAGTCATCTCTCCTTCTGGCAAAATTTCTTTGGGTAACTGCATTAAACCCTGCAGAATTTAATGTTAACATGTGCATATCCTACTGAGTTCCTTTGGAAATGAGGCATGCCAGAAGAATGGCATAATTTTTTTCCTGGTGGAATGACAGTACCTTCAATTCAGAACAAAATTAAAATGCAAACATTACTCCCTTCTTCTTGTTTAAACATTTATGTCAAACAACATTTATTTCTGCTTTTAATTTATTACATGAAACAAGTGATAACAATACTTCTCCCTCTAATATCTACTGCTGTTTTTTCAACCATTAAAAGTGTTAGACAAGCAATCACACGCTGCTTTCATCTTTATATAAAGCCATTTCTTTTTTCCTTTGGCTTTTAAATAAATAAGAGGATGCCTTCCATGGAATCAGCAAGCTGGATTTTATGGTTTGTGATTTTATGAACTTAATATAAGCAGATTAACTAGTTCCTCCTCAAGCATAGGAAGAGTTAAAAGTCAAAAGCAGTTTGGTCAGCCACGACTAATCTGCTGAATAAAGTTATATCACAGATTGAAAAAGAAATCAGGGATTTTCCTGACTTATTAGGGCCACTGTAGCTACTGGACTTAAAGAAAACCAAACATCTAGTTGTCTAGGATGGTGGGTACCTCTAATTCTCATTCCCTGTTCAAAACTTTGTGCTTCAGAAGAAATTAGAAACAAAGCAAAATAAAATATACTCTACTGAAATTTTATTTTTATTCTTCCAAGATGCTTTGCTCCTTAGTCCACCATTACCAATAATGTAATATTAAGGAGAAGAAAATGCCTTGCTTCAATACAATGATACAATGTATTTCAATACAATTGTGCTTCAATACAATACAATACAATGATATTCCTGGAAAGTCCTTATGAAGTGAAATATGAATATTGTCTCTTAAAATGACTGTTTTACTTGAGGAAAATAAAATACGTTACAACTTTAATTGGCAGGTGCTTAGGATATTTTTTACTTAATCTGAGAATGGGTCAATTCCTTACCACCTATCGATGTTGCCACCATTATAAGCTAGGAAATGTGATTATTTATAAGTATACAAAACAATACAAGACAGATTACCCCTATAACCTGGACAAAGAACTGAACAATAAGTAGTCATTTACTGCCATTAAACTTGAAATGAATTGAAGGTTCTGAGTATTTTAACATTTGACAAGGTACTTCTCAAATACAATCTGATAATGTATCATTTTGACTCCCCTCAAATAATACAACTATCTACCCCATCAAATTGGCACAATCATGTTATCTTCAGAATTAAAGAAGTTCCAGTAATGGTGAAACCAATTCAGTGCACTTTTGATCAGGTGGGGTCCAATAAACTGTACTTTAATATTTCTCCTTTTATGTCCATGAACAATGTATAAACAAGCGACACTTGTGATTTATATGCTTTCAATTTTGCATTATCAATAGACTCTAACTTTAATAGATCCCCAGAATTCAGTGTGCTTCTTGATATGGGGACTCCGTTGAATATCATAAGGCTCTGTACTCTGTGTGCATAGCAGGCCTGGTTTTCTCTACTGTTTTTTTTTTTTTCACTTTCTATATCAGATTCTAAATATTGAAATTTTCCTGCCTGTCAAACTGAAATCTAAGTTATAACATGTAGAGAATTTTTCCATAATAAACTGTAAAGGACAAAACTAACAAGAATGGAGGTGGAAGGCAAGATTAGGTGAAGAACATAGTCAAACCAAATTCAAAATTGCTATAAAAAAAGATATATAAAATTTGAAGCCAATTATAAATCATGTTTTAACTCTAAAATAAAATATCTAAAATAGAAAACATAGCAATTCTAGATGTTATTACTTTGTTTGTTTGTTTGTTTTGTAGAGACAGTCTCACTTTATCGCCCCAGCCTCCCCAGTAGCTGGGACTACAGGCATTTGCCACAATGCCCGGCCATTTTTCTGTTTTTGCAGTTCGGCCAAGGCTGGGTTTGAACCCGCCACCTTTGGTATATGGGGCCGGTGCCCTACTCGATGAGCCACAGGCACCACCCTAGATGTTATTACTTTGAAAATAAATGTTGAATATTGCAATAATTAAGTGAGTTTAGCTTTATTGATAAATGATAACAAGCATTATGTCCAGCTGCCACTCAGTAAATATGTTAAATAAATATATTAAATGTTAAAACACTTGTTTAGTTTCATTACAGTAAAGGTATTGAACTTCATAAGATTTTACAGAACATTTAGACCACATCCTAAATCTTATGAAGGTATTGAAAGTCATAAGATTTTTAAAGAACATTTAGACCACATCCTTTATTTTAATAGATAAGGCAATGGGGGGGGCTTAGGAGGTAAGGAAGCAATGATGCTTCTTATTCCTTTCTAATACAATACACAATAAATATTTTACAAAGGCCAATTTTTTTAATAAACTGAAAATCATTTGGTTATGCACTTTTCCATTAACTACTTTTGATAAGAATTTTATTTATTGTTTTTTCAATAGCCAATAAAACTGAATGTGCAGGAGATAATTAAACCTCTTATTGATTACTGATGTTTATAATTGAGAAAAACAACCATGACCCTATGTGAGTGGTTATCAATGTCAGGAATGGTTTCACATCCTTTTCAGATGTTTGCTTATACCCAAGATGTCCCAACAGTAGAGTGGTGTCTGCTGCAACTTGCATTTACTGAAAAGAGATCAAGGGCACTGCTAAGCATACTTCCACACACAAGACAGCCTCTCTTCAAGAACACCCTCAACAAAAACTTTTGGAGGGTATTATACTGTTCATTACATTACTCAAACTGTAAACCTCAACCCTTCTTCAACTACGCAGTCAACCACCGCAGATGCCTTCCATTAACAATAGTAAGAATTGTGATTAAAATAGAGAGAATAATACCTTAAAGTTTTAAATAATTTAAATTCCTTAAAAAATTAAGTTTAAGTAATTTAAGTAATTTAAACTACTTAATTACTTAAATTTAAGTAATATCATAAATTAAGAGTAAATTTGAAAATTTACTCTTAATAAATTTACTATTAATTTATATTCTTAATAAAATATAAATTCTTAATTTATATGATATGAGGGATCTTTTAAAAAGATAATAGTAAATTGCAAATTCCAGTGTTACCTATGAGAAATTATAATGATATCTGTCATCTTTATGTCTTGAAATAGATAATTGTAAAACTCTAAATTTCTTGATTTAGGTGACATTCTATACATAAAACAAGGAATCTATGCTAAAACAATTTTGGAATCTCATTTATTTATAGCCCTAATGATTGTAATTTAAAAAAAAAAAGAAAAATGCTATAATTTTTAGAAATGGTAATAAACTTACTCATTTAATTCCTTCCATGAATTCATGGTTTCCCTATAGCTGAGCCTGGCTAACAAAGACAATGCTTACCTATGATGTTCAGTTCTGAGCAAAGTCTAACACTGGCATAGTGTTGTCAATCTAACTACAGAAATATATATTTTTTAAAAAACATAAATATGTGCCATAAACTGCTCAAGGTGCTTGGAAAAGAAAAGTGAAGCAATATTAAAATACCAAATTTTGACCAGAAATATGAGAATAATGAACTCCACCTGGGGGAATTGGAAAACTTTGAAACCTACCTTCTTTATGACAGGTGAATAGAATGTCAACAAGAGAGGGAAAATCATTTTAGCAAAGCAAGGGCAGCATAAGAAAAGTACACATCCAAGGATGGTAAGAAATCAATGCAGTGAGAGCCCAGCATGCACAGGTGATAGTGATAGTGGGAGACCTGGCAACCCAGGGAAATTCAAAGAGCATTCATAAGAGACTGATGGTCCTGCTAGAGTTAGGATGGCACTGTACAGGGAATGGGGGAGAAGTCTGAAGTGTGTTTCCCTGGGCAGTGTCCTGGGCAGATTGGCACTTTAGAAGGATATCTCTGCAGGGGTATGAAGAACACAATGGAAAAGAACAGAATCAAGAATAGCAATTAGGGGGCTGTTAATGTGATGTTCCAACTAAAAGAGAATGAGCTATTGAACTGAGAACATGGCAATAGGAATTGAGAAGAGGGAATGGGTTTGATCAATATTTAGGGTGTAGACTGAACAAAACATGAAAAATAATTGGAGTTGAAAATGAGGGGTTAAGGGAGGTTTTCCATTATTATTTCTGGTTTAGTGACTTGAATAAACAGCAATACCATTTCTCAAGATAAAAGAAGGCAAGGAAGAGATGTGGGGAAATACACTGTTAACTGCACCTAATATACCATTATGCTAATTGCCTATGTTGTACATAAACAACATGTATAACAAAGGATATTTAATTTAATTTAAATTATAGAAATGTTGGGTAAAGTAGGAAATCTGATTTCTTAAAACACAAGCCTACCCTAAAGGAACTCTACTTGTCAATATTATTTCTATTAATAAAAGGAGAATCTCAAAATTTCATTTTAGTACCAGGCCTTAATTGAGAAAGGTCAGGAAATGTGCAAATAATGCCTGAAACAGCAACTTGGCCGAACAGAAGGAGGATAACGTTTGATTAATAAATTAAAACTCTTTGAATTTGTACACAAATAGAATGGCTGCCTTTGTGAGGTTATAAATACTTTAGAGAATCCAATGAAAGCTATAGATGTAATTCCTAATAAATTTGTAGATTTACATATATGTAACATTTTGTTTATGGTTTCAAGATAGAGTTCTATGGACTAACTCCCTTGCATTGTATTAACTTCAGCTTAAGGGCCTTTGGTTTGCAGATGGACAAGTTTAGTAATGAAAAGGTAATATTTATAAAATCAAGTATAGATTTAGAAGTATCCCATTAGTGCTGATAGGGAGTGTTCTCCCTCCAAATAAACTCATAAAGTGATAAAAAGTTTTACAATTTAGCAGTACTGACGTTTGAGACAGATAATTCTTTGTTAGGGGTAGGGAATAGGAGATTGGGACTGGCCCATAAACTGTAGACTGGTTGACAGATTTTGGCCTCTACCCATCAGATGTCCTTAGCAGCCTATAGATGTGACAACCGCAAATGTCACCAGGTACTGTCAAAATTCTCCTGTCTCATTTGAGAACTGTTGCTATAGATAATGATTTTCATGTTTATAAAACTCACACATGAGAAATTAAGTTAGAAATTGTCTTTTTGAAGAAGAAAAGTCAGGAGAAAAATTTGAAGAACAGAACTATGAAATTAACAAGTAGACGAGGGCATAGCTGAAGTCTCCTGTTTTTATGGGACAACACGCAATATTCTCTCTGGCATCCTTATACTCTTACAGGGATGAAAATTATCCCTTCTCCATAATGGCTAAGAATCATACAATTACATTCTTAAATTATAGCAGCTGCCTTTATCCATTTTTTTCTCTTGTCTTTAAAAATTTATTTCCTTTTTAATAAACACTCAAATTTAAATAGTTATACTAGAAAGTGTTGTCTTCATAGCAATAGGAAATCCATCCATTAACTCAAAAACAAATGAAATATTATAAAAGCAAGTGAGGAATTGAATGTACTACCATCTGTGATATGAGTCAATGTTCTTATAGAAAATGGTAACTTTATCTATTTCCATAAAAGGAAATCTGTAAGCAATGGGGCATATTGGCATCAAGTGCAGAAATTTGTTAATACCCACACATAAAGATGCTGAAAAATCAACATAAAGGTTGTTTTGCTATTTCTTTGTATCCGGCCTTCATAACGCAATACATTTTGTCTTTCCATTCATCATCTTTCATATTTCTTATTACTTCGTATTTTTCAGGGCACTAGATACCTCTATTTTGTTCCCTGTATTCTTTGTCTTGTTTCCTGATAATATTCTCTGTCTTTATTCTAGGGGACTTTCCCTCCCTAACTATTAACCCAGGTATTTCACATATTCTGGTAGAGAAATAGACTTTTTCTATCTAAAACGGGACACCTAATACTTAACTATTTGACCATGCAGAAGAAATACTATGTTGAGGTTAAGTGTGGCTATGGGACAAACTCAGAAAAGAAGTGAAAGCATTGTGTGGCAGCTTCTGGAAAATATTTCTTCCTTTCCTTTGCTGCTTAGAATGTAGATTTGAGGGCTGAAGCTCTGGCTTCCATTTTTTTTTTGGTTGCAGTTTGGCCAGGGCCAAGTTTGAACCCGCCATCCTCGGTACACGGGGCCGGTGACCGACTCACTGAGCCACAGGCACCACCCTGGCTACCATTTTTTACAATTAGAATGAACTTACTATGTTAGAGATTGCCAAGTGAAGATTTTAAATGGAATTCAATCTTTAAGGACTTTGCAGCCCAAAGCAGCAGTATCAGCCCTGATTCATCTCAAGACATACATGTAAGGAACAAATTTGCATCTTGTCTCTTTCAAAACACTGTGATTTGAGAACTCTGTTATTCCACAGGAGCCTAATCTTAGCTAATACTGGTAAGAACTCATTCTCAACTCAGGATGGAGATAGTGACCTAGTGACAAGCCAGACACCGATCACATTTGCTTCAGAAGTAGGAATGCACTGTACCAACTTCTAGTATGTTTGTCTAAAATATAAAAATTCATGTCAGGCTGAGACAAAGCAAAACATTCATGGGAAAACTGCATATAGTTTTAAAGGATGAAAGTCAATAAGCTCAGGGTTATGCAACTGAAAAAAATATAGGGAACCATTGAACATGCTTTACAGAAGCAAGAGATGTGAATAAGATTGTCTCACGTGAGCTAAACAAATTCTGGACTTTGTAGAAAGACTTGGTAGCAGGTACACATTACCTCATATGTCATCAGGCCAAGTAATCTTCACCTATCCATTCCAACAAACCCTTCCCGGCAGTTGACCAGTTTGTGAGAAAGAGAACTATTTAAAGGAATGGCAGAACTCTTTAAAGTACTAAAAATGCCAGTGAATGTTGGTTTCATTAAGAGCAATCTCCAGTTCTCCTTCATTAGATACAATTCAACTAGTTTATTGGGCACTTGAAATACTACTTAAAAACTCATCAGTTTTCATGGTATATTTCAAATAATTATTACTAATGGCTACAATGAAGTAATAGCATTCAACCAATATTGAATTATCCATGCTGTTTGTTGGGCACTATTGCATATGCTTTATGTATAACAGTGGGTAAACCAAAGGTACAAAACTTTATACCTTTGTGGAACTTACATTATAGTGATGAGATTGTACGCAAGAGCAAGCTAAGTCTTGGGGTGTGAGTGAGGAGGGCAGGAGGCAAAATAATGCTTCTCCTGTAAGAAGAAACTGATCTTTGCAGCATGAGCAAGTTCAAGGGAAGGAAGAATAAACAGTGGTCACAATACTTCACGTTTTCTGTCTCATTTATTTTTCTTCTGTCCTGTTTAAGCCAGAAAAGATTTACCCACTTGTCAAATCTCAGAGATAGGATAGAGCAAATACATGGTATCTTTAAGTTTGTTTTCCAATGTTAATATATATTTTCTTAAACTTGGAAATAATGCACAATTACTGAAAATTATTAGAAAATATGAGCATCTTAAATAAGGGGTAAAATATCCTTTCAGACACTAAGAGGCATCCACTATTATAGCTTTATTATATTTTATTCTTGTCATTAAACATTTTTGTTTTTTGATCTCATTTTTACACATCATATTGTATAATATATCAAAAATCATTGTAACATTCTTTAATTATAAAATGGTTATATATTACTTTAAAGTAAAACTAGGTACTTAGTAATTTTTAAAGTTAACGTGTGTAATTCCATACCATACTATTTGATATTTGGTCAGCATCTGAGCAGTGTAGGGTTGGCGGAGTTCACTACAATCACCTTCAAATACAAACACTTTGAGTGTAGAGCTGGAGTCTGTGACTTCCCCACAGATGGATGAATTTTAAAAATGTAGTAAATAAATATGATGGAATATTATTCAGCCTATGAAAAAAAGGAAATTCTGCTATTTGAAATAACAGGGGAGGAGAAAGGGAAGTTGTTCAATAGGTATAAAGTTTCAGTTGTACTAGATATACAAATTCTTAAGATCTGAACTGACATGTGTTGTCATTGTAATAATGAAGCAATATTAACAGTTCCTATGGATGAGAGCAATCTACCACAAATAAGGAAACACTTGTTTTTAATACTTCTCAATTATTTGCTGGTCATTCTTACTACATTTACATAAAAATGTTATTATCTAATTGTGATCATTTGTTCTCAAAATTTAAGCTAATGTGAGCTGAATAACTTGAAGAATGGATGCATAAACATTCTTACTTTATTCATGTTTTAACATCTTATTTTTTTTTAAAAACATCGTGTCTTAAAACATGTACTTTCTCTAGTTACTCCAATCTCTGAAATAAAGCAGTCCCTTATAATTTGTATTCATGTGGTTACCATTTAAGGGAATAGAAGGAAACTTAAATGCCTTGAAATAATTTCAAATCTAACATTCTACTTGCCAGAATTCTCTATTAACCAGGATTATATTAAACCCAATTTTTGTTTTTGTTGTTCATTTACTGTCATTAAAAACGGAGGGTACCATTTGGGGAATTGTCAATTATAGCAATATCTTCAAAGCTCATTTATTTTATCAAATATTTAATAAGAATCTTTTATATAACTCTATAATTAGCTGTTTATAGTCTTATAGGGAAAGAAGACTTTTGTACAATATTGAGGATTAGAGTTACTGGAAAATCAGTGAAATGGAAGATCAGTGTGAGCTGATGAGTTTAAGGAAGAATTTATGAAAAAGTAGGAACTAAGCTGATTATTCAAAGTAGGTAGAAATAAAAGTCACAGCTTAAAAATGGAAATAGAATTCACACAGAGAGAAGACAATTGCGACGCATATATTATACAAAAGATTCATTCAGAATATATTAAAACTTCTGTGTATCAATGAAAAAGATACAAAAGAACATAGTAAATAAGAAAATAGTTTAAGAGTTGACAAAGGAGGTAATCCAAAAGGCCAATAGATATATTTAAAAATATATATTAGTCAATGAAAAAATTCAAACAAAAATACCATATGATGCTACATGTACCCATTATAACAGATAAAATAAAAGACAAGGAATGCCAAGTTTGGGGAAGAAACTCTTACAGACTCAGAACTTTTGTAGATTACAGGTGTAAGAATAAATTTGTATAAATACTTTGGAAAACTATTTGAAGTATCTACTAAAGCTAAATATATGGCTAAAAACTAATCAATTCCATTTATAAGTTTACAACTAATACATAGATAAGTTTACCAAAGTACAGGCACTAAAATTTTTATAGCATCACAGCTTAAAATAGCCCCAAACTGCAATCTTCTCTATTATCTATGCTTCTCAACCTTAGAATGGCTAAAATAAATTTTGGTACAGTTCTGTAATACTAGTATTTAGCAATGAAAGTAACAATCAAAAACCACATGTGATACTATGGATAAAGCTTGTAAATACTTTATAATGCCAGTTAAAAGAAGTTACGTATAAAAGACTACTACTTATCTCTCTATGTACACAAAGTACAAAATGCACAAAATTAGTCTGTGACATTAGAAATCAAGAAAACATTTACCTTGAGTGTGAGAAATAGTGATTAAAAAGAAGCCTAAGTGAGTTTTAGAAGTGCTGATAGTGATCTATTTCTGCATCTTAGTTCTAATTACACAGTATATTTATTTTGAGAAAATTTATTGCATTGTAAATTGATGATAGATGGACATTAATGTATGTATATTTCAATTCAATAACCATTTTAAAAATGGGTAAAAGAAGTTTAGAAAAAAAGTAAAATGATTGATTCTTTTATTAAAGAACACTTCTCATGGTCAAAACAAAAAAAAACTGTTTTCTTAAATAAAAATAAAGATGAAAGAACCTGAAAAACTCTAAAAATTTTCCCTGGAGTGGGATGTTTTCTCAGACTTTATAATGCAATCTGCTTAAACTAATCTATTGTAAACAGCCTTTCGACACAGCGACAATCCAAGATCAACAGCTCTTATTTATCTATGTAAGGCATGTCTAGGGTACATTCGAATCATCAAAGATGGACAAAGATGGGTTCAATTTAATTTAAATCTATTTGGTTACACTTTCATTCTTTAAACATCAGTAGAGCCACATATTATATATAAGGTAAAATATTTCACAGATTATTTGCTTAAGTAGCTAGTTATGAAAGGGTTTATGATCCAGTTTTTCAATTTTAAAGAATTTATTTTATCTACAATCTTTTGCAGTCAGAGTAATCCTCAAAAAGGAGAAATGAAGAGGTTATAGGCTTCTTGGCAAATATGATTGGAGGTTTCACTTTGTTGTATGATGATGAGGAAAGTTAATGAATTTAAATTTCAAAGGAGAACCACAAATGCTAGTGGGTGGCCTGTTATTAAGTATCTAATTTTCTTCATTATTGTAAGGAATTGGATCATTTTAATAGGTAATTGCCAATGACCTCTATCAGTGATAAAATGTTAAATCAATAACTTCTAAAATGATTGATACATGGATGTACTTACTTGCACTTTTCAATTGTTAACACTCGAACAAATTTTAACTGCTTCGTTGATTAATCAATAATTATTTAATCTTCATGAGTATATGTTACATATAGTAAACAGGCCACTTCTGCATTTAATTTCAAAAAAGAAATACTTTTAAAATTTAAGTTTTATACTTTGAAAAGCGTGAACATTCATAACTAGCTAGCTGAAGTTCCCTTCCAGGACAAATTCCATTACTGAGGATAAACTGTAAGAGAGTATAAGAACATAAATTAAGAAGGTCAAGGAAAATAGAAACTTTAAAAAAAGGTGCAATTAAAACTGGTAAGGAAATAATTCCAGAAGATTTCACAGAATTACGAGGTCATCAATTTTTAACTTTTCATAAAGAAAGCAAAAGAAAGAGATCAAGAGCCTAACAGACTGATGATCTTCCCTTTTCTTCTAAAACTCCAATGAAAAGGAATGAAATAAAGTCTCTGATAGCAACTTGGATGGGACTGGAAAGCCTTATCCCAAGTGAAATATTTCAGGAATTGAGATAGGGATTATTGAAGGAAAAATCTGAGATTAATGAAATTGAAAACCACATGCAAACGTACAAGTGCACACACACACACAAACAAACTGAATTTCACACACAGACACACACGCGAACAAATTGAATTTCACACACACACATGAACAAACTGAATTTCTAGGTCTAAGTATTGCTTTACGGAAAATGCCAATAAAACAGAAGGACATTTGAAACCTTAAGTATATTAAATAAACCATATGATAGTTCAGATTTAGAATAAGAAAGAAAAATCAATTGCAGATCTAGATGAGACTAAAAGAATTAAAATATATAGGACTTGTAACTCTCTGGCAAAAATTAAGCTAAGACATATACTATTTCCTGGGGGGTTTAACTTAATGTAATATCTGCCCCCCAAATGAATTGATTACAGATTAGTTAGAAAGGTTATTGGTTCAATTAACAAAGAAAAAAAAATCTGAAAAATGATTAAAGATCTACCAGGGCAATTAACTAGGACACTAATTCAGAAGAGAAATGGGGAAAGCCAAAAAAATTGAGAGAAATAGGCAGAATCCATATAAGAGAGAGGAGATGATTGCAGGTCTAAAACTTCAGCAATGGACAGCTGCCAGGGATTTCTTTTAAATGTGTAAGCGTGGTTCACCCACACCGAGGGCAGGAGCAGACACTAAGTAGATAAATACAGAGCCAGACCAGAGTTAATTGTTGGAGACTTCTTGTTAGCAGCACAATAGAGCTGCCTAAGTCTAATAATCATCCAGATGACGTATTTAGACACATGAAGAAAACAGCTTATGAATCTTTCACGGGGAAAGACGACAGGTTCCAGTTGGGGAAATTCTTCACTATTGGTCCAGGGACATCAGTTCAACCTCCTCAAAGTAGTTAATTTCACTTATATTCCTGAGTAACATTGTCCCCTTGCAGTTTAACTGTGACTGCCCTTTCATTGAAGCTGATATTGATAGAAATAATGTCAGACTTCATCAAATGACTTTTTAGGTCCTAAGATCCTATCTGAGTTGGATGTCACAGATCTAACTCAGGACAATGACAGAACACTGGGACCCAAGATAAAGCTTCAGATAAGCAAAAATCTCAGGAGCCAGAACATCAGGTTAACTATGATTAATTACACAAAATTTTACAATCAGAAGAAAATATAATTTGGAATTTTTCATTCTGTCAAAAATACTCTAGTTCTTTTATTTTGCTATCATTTTTGCTGATTCAAAAAGCAAAATCTTTCTAAAATCAAACTCACAGGCATTCCAAAATGAAAGCTGTTTTGACAGTGCTTTAGTTCAGACACTTATGTCCAGGCTGACCCCTGTGTACTAAACAGGATTCTGTGGTTTAAAAAGAAAAAAATATCTGAAGAGTTTTGTAATATTTTGTAGTTGATTAGAAAAAAAGAAGGAGTAGCTCTTAGAATAAAAACTGAAAAGCCACACTCAGACTGAACTAGACAAATAGAAGCTACGGCAACTCTGAATAACCAAGAGAAGAAGCTAGTGACCTGTATCTACTGCATTCCTTTCCAGGGATTATTAACTTGCCATCTCCTATAGCTCATATTTCAGGGAGAGAGATTCTGATTGACTTGGATCAATTCTCTAACTTGGTCAGGAAAGGACATTATACTACCAGCCCCTCTTGGAATTTATCCAACAAAGGTAGATTAGGCCTTCAAAGAAAAGCAAGGTGTTGTGCCAAGCTTACAAGGAAACACGTGCTGGGTAGACCAAACAGCAAATACCCGTGTCACACTCTGTGGTTTCCTGAGAAAGTCTACCCATTCTGCTTAAACATGATCAGCGTGCAGAGTCCACAACCTCCCAGAGCAGCTTATTTCATACTTAGATAGCGTCACTACACATGTTTCTCTTAAGCTGAGCTTTCTTTATAACTTTGATCTTCCCCTTTGAATTCTACCCCGTGGAACTTTCCTCTCTTCCTTATCATATATTTAAAAGCAACTTCAAACAACTCAACCAGGTTTTGATCTACTAAGTAGTCTATATATCTTATTTGTGTATCCACAACTTATTGACAAAGAATTTGGGGAAACTTTGAAAAAATGCCTTAGCTATATATTTACCTGTCAGTGGCAAGGACAAGGTTGAAATGGACACAAGCTTCCATAGAGTCCTTTTTTGGCTCTGGTGATCATCTCTTCTTCCTCTGTCATTTTTGTTTCCATAAATCAGCCATTTCATAATTAACTAAATAAACTTTGAAATATGTGGTTAAGGTTTTGGCTTACTATTGCCACTTGGTGGTGACATAAACAACAGAAATATCTAGAATTATTTTTTAATAGGCTTATACTTTTATAAATCTTCATGATTGAGGGAGAAACATAAATAACAAATGTCACTTTAGAAAATGCTTGATAAACTAATCCTTCCTTCCTTGTTTTCCCTTTCTTTTCATATATATATTTTACTATTTTTATTTTATTTTATGAGACAAAGTCTCACTGGCTCACCCTGGTAGATGGCCATAGCATTATCCTTATTTACAACAACCTCAAACTCTTGAGCTTGAGCAATCCTCTTGTCTCAGCCAAGTAGCTAGGACTATAGTTATCTGCCACGATGTCCAGCTACTTTTTCTATGTTTAGTAAAGACAGAGTCTCACTCTTGTTCAGGCTGTTCTTGAACTCTAGAGATCAGGGCAATCTACCTGCCTTGGCATCCCAGAGTGCTACAATTACAGTCTTCAGCCACCATTCCAGCCTATCTTTTCTCTTATAAAATAAATGCCTGTGCTCCCAAAGGCACCTGATTCTATACATAAACATGTATAGTATTTTTTACTAAATAATACTTGTCAGTTTAATGTGAGACTGTGTGTCTGCAGGCATTCCTTCTGAGTACAGCGTCTTAGGAGTGCAGCTTTCTTCGTTAACATGCAAGGTAGTTCTCTTTTCATAGTGACATCTCCCTCTGGCAGTCCTACAGTGCTTTGAGAATCACTGATTGGATCAGTTCTACCGAACACGGGAGCATTTTCTAAAAGATAAAGCTTTCTATATGAGACAGAATTGATTGAGATTGCAGCTCTACTGCAATTTGTGAATTTGTTGAAGTTTGATTAATGACATTGATTCTTAGCAGAGTAAAAGTTGATTGCTTAATTTACATATCAAAATAGATTAAGAAAAACCAAACCAAACCAAAACAAACAAACAAACAAAAAAAAACTTGAAAGTATAAAGCAAAGATAAATTCTTCAGTAGTCCAGTAGGTTAACTGGTAAATATAAACTATAAACATCACCCCAGTTGTCTCCCTGGCCCTGCAGGTATGACCAAACTCAGAGCATAAACTTATATGTCATTTTGTTTATCTTTTGAAAAAAAATTACAGATTTTTCAACACACATTCAACTTGGAACACATTTTCTCCATAATGAAAGCAAGCTTCAGGTAATCCTAAAGGCAAGCTTTCTCTTCTATAATTGATGAGGAAATTAACCTCTTGGAGACTCTGGTGGAGGAAATTACCTCAGTAGGGCTAACTGTAAAGAATAATGTTTTAATGTTTTTTTACCCAAATTTCAAAAGAAAGTTTGCTTTTAATTTCCAAAAGAAAAATGCTTTTATTCAGAAAGAAGATAGACAAGGCTGAAACAAAGCAAAACAAAAAAAATACCTCCACAAATACACCAGAAGCCATTAAATCAAAAGCTAGTGGTCAAAGAAAAAGATACTCTTTTTTTTTTTTTTGGAGACAGAAAAAGCTGTCAAGCTGTCACCCTGGATAGAGTGCCGTGACATCACAGCTCACAGCAACGTCCAATTTCTGGGCTCACGCGAATCTCCTGCCTCCGCCTCCCAAGTAGCTGGGACTACAGGCGCCTGCTACAATGCCTGGCCATTTTTTGGTTGCAGCCGTCATTGTTGTTTGGCAGACTCGGGCTCAGGTGTACGTGGCTGGCGCCTTAGCCAGGTTGAGCCACAGGTGCCGAGCCAGAAAAAGATACTCTTTTGTTTATCTATTTGTTTCTTTATTTTTTAATATTCTATAAGCTGTGACTTGGTTTAGTTCTCTAAATAATAATCCAATAAGCAGCACAGGGAGAGAAAGATGATTTTTAAACATACTAATACTAAAAAATACTAAAAATATCCAACTAAACATGTGTGGTCGGAAAGAGCATAAGGCACACCTCAGAAGATGGTTAACTTTTATGATTTTGGTTTTCCCACCTGGAGCAAAGCACAGAGAAAAAGTAGAAGCATTTCAAATACCCAGAGACTGGGTATGTAAAAAATATGAATATATACAAATTATATAATTAATAAGTGAATTTAGCAAAATCAACTATAATTTGAGGTCAGCATAAAAACTGATTGTATGTCTTTATATAAGAAATAAACAAAAATAAAAATTATTCCATTTATATTAGGAACATAGCAAATCAGATATGAAAGAAAATAGTTAAATAATCTTCAAGTGTTTTATATAAAAAGAATACCTAATAATCCAAAAGAAATTATAGAAAAGCTAGATCAAATGAAGTCTGTATTAGTATGTTCATATATTAATACATAATATATTAACCAGTTTATAATAAATCTAGATGATTTAGCATACTGGATATTGTCTAGATATATCAAAATAAAAATCTTTAATTTTAATTTCATAAAACAAGACTCTCTTAGGAGATGTCCATATTGCATGATGGATTTATAGCCGCTAATTTGGCAGGGATTAAAGAAAAAGAAAATACAATTAAATGATAATTTTCGTATTATTTTTACATAATTACCTAACTTACAGATGTTTTCAGACACCTATATACCCATGGATCTATTTTCTCTCAATAATTGTCTGGGGTCCTATCCTAATAGGTTCTGAAATTGAATGATCAAATAGCATTAAGGATAAAAGAGAAAGGCCTTTAGGAAAATTAATTGAACTCTATATTTTTGTAAAGGAATATCCTTCCTGTGATTTTACTGTGAAAGTAAAATGTAGAGGAAATGCTACTTTTTTCATAGTATCACAATTTTATAAAAGATCATTTAAAAGTATAATCCCCCTCAATACTACCTATTATAAATTCACAAATTTCCTCAAATTGATCTTCAGAGTCAAGATAACCCCCTCATAAATCTCAGGGTCTTTCATTGAGAAACTGAAAAACTGACTCTAAAATTTATAGAGAAATGAGAAAGGTTAAGAATAGCCAAGGCTAAAGAAGAACAAAAATTGAGGATTCACTATTGTATGAGACTCCTTTTACAAAGCTGTTGTAATGAAGACAGTTCAGTGTGAGTGTAAGGATACAAAATCAGTCCAAAGGGACAGAACAGAGAGGGCAGAAACAGAGCCACGGACTTACATTCAGATGATTTGTGACAAAGGTAACAGCAGTGTAGTAGGGAAAGTTTGCTCTTTCCCAATCAAATATTTAAATGTAAAAAGAAATAAATACAAAAAAGTTTTAGAAAGAATGTGTAAATTTATTTATACTTTCTATATGAAGGTAGTATTTTTAATGCTAACACAAAATACAAAAGCTATTAAGGAAAATTTAGGTAAATTTGGCTATAAATGGTTTTTGTTGTTGTTGTTGTTGTTCATTTGCTTTTTGAGACAGTCTCACACTGTCACTCTCAGGAGCGGGATGTGGCCTCAGACCCCACAGCAACTGCAAACACTTGGACTCAAGCAATCCTCTTGCTTCAGCTTCCAGAGTAGCTGAGACTACAGGCAAGTGCCACTAGCCAATGACTGGCTAGTTATTATTATTATTATTATTATTATTATTATTATTTTTGCATTTTTAGTAGATATGCGGTCTCAAACTCCTGAACTCAAAAAATACACCTGCCTCAACTTCTCAGAGTGCTAGGATTACATGTGTGATGTCTGGCTTCTGGCGTACCATAAATGTTTTACCAATTTCAAGGAAAAAACCTATGACTTAAAGAAACCAGAAAAACACTATATGGTTACATGAAATACCCAGAAAATAGGTCACTAAGAGAATGAAAATGAATCATGAAACCATTTCTACTTATGTGAAAATATCATCTGAACAGAATAAAGATAAAGACCAAAGCCCCCTAAGTATCCAATGACATGATCATAAGCCAAAACTTCAAATATTGAGTAATATTCCAAAATCCTAGGAGTGATAACTATTTAAGAATCTGAGTACATTTACCACAAAACATTTTAGTAGATCAAATCTGCCACTTCCATTTTTATTTATTACATAGATTTAAAAACACGTTTAAGTTTCATAGTATTTTATTTGAGACTTATAAAAAAATTCCCCTACTTACTCAAAACTAATAGGAATACTAGGATTTCCAGAAGGCTAAAAGTGTGAAATATCCAATGTATCTTTAAATATACTTAAGAAATGACTTCTTTCTTAAATTGACAATTTCTTGTAATGATTTTTTTTCTCCTAGTAAGTGGAGAAGCATAGGAACTCCTATGTCCCAAAAGAAAAAAAAAAAAACTTCTTAGAAAATAGTGCCATCAAGTAGGATTACATTTATTGATGTCATATGTACCCTATAAAATACAACAATTTTTTGAAGTAATCTAACAAGATTCTCGGCTGAGGTTAAGGAAAGTAACCTTAACTTGGTTAACTTGGTTTTGAGCCCAAATTTGTCCTTCAGTATGCCATTTTAAGAGGCTGATGTTAATATATGAAACTCAGATATGCCAATTGTCTTTTTAAAAAAAACTTTCTTTCAGTTGAGTTGAACAAAAAAGTAATCCATGTAGGGACTTGTTATCTGTGGTTTCAACCTTAACTTTTAATAACAACTTGAGTATTGGAAATATATGTTTAAATAAATACTTTTTTTTTGCTTAACCTTTTTTATTATATAATTTTTTAAGTCATACATACATAGAACATGAATACGTTTACGCCTTTGTGGGATTCATGGAGACGTTACCTCTTTTATGTTTACATGGATAGAGTTGGAAAATATTCTTCTTAGTAAAGTATCTCAGGAATGGAAAAAAAAAATCCAATGTACTCAGTACTACTAGATACGTACAATTTTAGGCGATCAGATAACTATTAATATTTTAACATTACAATTTTTTTATAAAGATATCTAAAATATACCTTGCAAAAAACATCTTCTACACAAGCATCCTGCTAGAGTGCTGTTCCCGTTGAAACTTGGAAACTTTAGTTTTCAGTGTCTCTTGCTAATTTCTTCCGAAATTATAACTGCCTCATTACATTCTCCACTGCTGCTTAACCTCTATTTATTTCCATTTATACTTATGATTCCTGAGAACATGAACCATATCATATTAGCCTCTTAAATCTTTGCCAGTGCCAGAAGAGTGTTCAATGTAGTATGTAAATAATAACTTGATATGCAGGAATTAGTAAAGGTGCAGAAAAATTTAGAAAGCAGATCTGTTCTGCAAATATTAGAACCTGACGCAGTCAGGGCCTTTTATTTGATCTTGGTTTGTCTCAGCAGGTGGCCCTGTCTCTCTGCTCATTGCTGTTTGCTAAATAGCCTCTTACAGAAAGGAAGTGTTTGCTAAAAGCTGTAATTACCCACACTGAACTCAGATCAGGCAGCCACACTGATGAGGTCAAATCAGACTGGTACACAGATGGAGCTACCAACATAATAAACACGATTTTGAGCTCTGCGTTTACAAAGTGAAATCTAAGATCAGCTGCAAACCTGTGAACTTTTAAAATGGTTTCATTCAGATTCAGGTATAAAGGTCTCCACTAATGTGAATGAGTTTTTACCAGGTGTGAAATCATTCCCTCACTTTCCTTCATAATAGTACTATTGTCCAACTTACTAAGTGAATAATGTGGGATATGGGCAATGATGTCAGTATTAAGAGTTTAAATCACATTTCAGATGGTTAAAGAAGAAAATCTGTGATATAACAATATTAAATCAATAAACTTCTAAATAAAATTTTGTTAGAATATTTTAAGGATATCACATCTAGATTGTAAACTATGAAGACTAGACTGGCTAGCTTAATCTCATTTTAATTCCCACCACCCAAATTAATGGAAGAGTTAAATTCAGTCTATAAATAAAAGAGAAAGTTGTCACCCAGCAAACATAGGCACTTACATCGATGTATCACTGATATGACCAATGTTTTAAAAAAGACTCTTAAATAATTCTCCATTCCACTTATTATGAAAGGTAGCATTTTGTATATAGGCATGATTTTCAGTTTTGTTCTGGTTATTTCTTCTTCTCTGTGATTCTTTCTACTACTCTTGTATCCAAGTCTCAAAACTTTTTGCCCAGAAAGGCAGGTTCTTAGTCTGTCTTTCTTTCCTTCCTTCCTTCCTTCCATTCTTTTTTGTATTTCCTGAATCATTGTCTGAGAGTCCCTTTTTCCCTTTTATTTTCTCTTAAAGAATACATTGTCTAACTTCAGTCTTGAGTTAGCATTTTAGGCATGTGTATGAAATACAGAATAAATGGTTATATGCTAGCAAAACAAATAACCTAGAAGAAATGGACAAATTCTTAGAAACATGCGAACTATAAAGATTGAATCATGAAGAAATTATGAAAATCTGAACAAATCTATAACTAATAAAGTGATTAAATCAATAATAAAAAACTCCAAACAAAAAAATCTGGTACAAAAAGCTGGCTTTACTAAAGTATTCTACCATGTTTATGTGTACAAATTAGAATTAACACCAATTTTCCTCAAACTCTTCCAAAACAATTCATGAGAGGGAATACTTCTCACCTAATTCTAAAAAGCCAGGTTATCCTAGTACCAAACAAAGCCAGATAAGGATACTATAAGAAAAGAAAACTTACAGACCAGTATCCCTAATGAATATCGATGATTGATATATAGACTCAACAAAAAATCAGACTGAATTTAACATCATGTTACACACCATGTTCAGAGAGGACTTATTCCTGGGATGCAAGTATGGTTCAATATTTGAAAATCAATGCAATACAAAGCATAAAAACCACAGGAGCACTCTATCGATCCAAATAAAAATCAAATAAATTCAGCATGATTTCATGATAAAAAAACATTCAACAAAATAAAACTAGAAAGAACTTGCCTCAACACACAAAAAGCCATATGCAAAAGACAACAACTAATATCATACTCAATGGTGAGTGACTAACTGAAAGCTTCTCCTCTACAGAAAGGATCTAGACAAGGATGCCCACTCTCACCACGTTTATTCAGCATAGGACTAGAAGACTTAGCAAGAGCAATTAGTCAAGAAAATAAAATGAAAGAGATCTAAATTGGAAATGAAGAAGTAAAATTATCTCTCTTTGCAAATAACATGATTTTATATGTAGAAAACCCTATAGATCTCTCTCTCTCTCTCTCTCTCACACACATACACACACATCCCTCTTAAAACTAATAACAGATTTCAGCAAACTTACAGGATACAAAAATCACTGATGAAATTAATCATGCTTCTATTCATGGAAGTGAGCAACAGTAAAAGGAAATTAGCAAAATAACCCAATTTATAATCAGATCAAAAAGAATAAAGTATAAATAAACTTAACTAAGGGGAGAAAAACTCATATACCAAAAACTATAAAATGTTGCTGAGGGGAATTAAAAAAAGACATATAAATGAAAAGACCTTCTGTACCCCCAAATTATCTACAGTTTCAATGTAATTCCTGTCAGAATCCCAAGGGAAAATTTTTACAGAAATTAAAAAATAATCCTAAAATTCATATGGAATCTCCAGGGGCCCAAATAGCAAAAACAGTTTTTAAAAAGAACAAAGCTGGAATTCTGAAACTTCATGATTTCAATACATATTACAGAGCTTTAGTATTCAAAAAAAAGCTTTAGTAGTACAGAATAGAATTGTATTTGTAGAAAGACAGATATATGAGGTTCTGACAATTAAGTTTTAAGGTCAAACAAGTTTATAAAAAGTGCTACATACCTTATTGCTGAATGGCACCATAGTCACTTTAGAAGTACTCCCCTTGGGAAGCTATGAACAGAAACCAGCACCTAGTCACCATTATAAGAAATTTTGGAATTCTTTTTTGGAAATGACTATCAGAGGTGTCATACGTACATCAATGGAACAGAATAGAGACACCATAATTAAATACTTATGGTTTTGGTCAAAAGATAGTTGACAGGGCTGCAAATATCATTCAGTGAGGAAAGAATAGATTCTTTAATAAATGGTGCTAGGAAAATTGAGTATCCACGTGAGAAAGAAGGAAATTGGACCTCGACCTTAAACAATATACAGAAATTAACTCAAAACTGATAAAAAGCCTAAAGATAAGGCTTAATGTTATAAAACTCCTGGAAACAAACAAGGGAGAAAAGCTTCATGATTTTTGATTTGGTTATGATTTCTGAATATCACACCAAAAGCATAGGCAAAAACCAGAAATATGTAAGTGAGACTATATCAAACTATAAAGCCTGTGCACCCAAAGGAGACTTATCAGTAACAAAAGGCAACCTATGAAAGGGGAGTAAACATTTGTAAATCATTTATCTGATAAGGAGTAGATATTCAGAATATGTAAAGTACTCCAAGAACACAACACCAGTAAAAATCACAGTTCATCCACTCTTTTCCCACCTCTGGAGCAGTCATCAAGGCGCACCAGGGACATTACCAAACCTAGTCCACTGGCTCTGTCACCCAAACTCCTTCCCAGGGAACTGAGTTCCTACTGACCCAATTGTAAGTAACATCACAGCAGCTATCTCCCAAGCTGAGCTGAAAGGTAGCACACCTCTCCCTCTCTATACCAAACAGCAGAGTTCCCAGCACAGGTGAACAGGTGTACCAGTGTTAAGTCAAGAGAAGAGATTGCAGATGAGAAGAAAACTGCATATGGATGCTGGTAATATGAAAACACAGGACCCTTTGACACCCCCAAAGGATCACAGTGTCTTCCTAGTGAAGGACTTTAACCTAAAGGAAACTTCTCAAATGTCAGATATGGACTTCAAAATATGGATCAGAAGTAAACTCAATGGGATCAATGAGAAAGTGGAAAATCAACACTAAGAAACCAAATACGTAATTTAAGACATGTAGGCGTTGCATTGACACCTAAGCCAGGAAAGGACACATACTCACACACAGGCATGAGCACACATACACACAGACAAGAATATAGAGACCAATATTCCTCGTGAACATAAATGCAAAAATTCTCAACAAAATAGTATAAAATTGAATTGAACAGCAAATCAAAAAAATATGTAATTCATCACAATAAAGTGGTTTTCATCCAAGGGATGCAAGGGTAGTTCAACATACATGAATTTGTAAATAGAATTAACCACATAAATAGAATTTTAAAAGAACAAAAACAATGTGATAATTTTACATTGATGAAGATGAAGAAAAAACATTTGATAAAATTCAGCACTCCTTTATGAAAAAAATTAATACAGTATGAGCATAGAAGGGATATACCTCAAAATAATAAAAGCCAAAATAATAAAACTCACAGCTACCATCATACTGAATGGGGAAAAGTTGAAAGCATTTCCCTGAGAAATGGAACAAAGTAAGGATGGCCACTTTCTCCACTTCAACTCAGCATAGTACTGGAAGACAGAGCAATAAGGAAAGAGAAAGAAATAAAGAAGACAGAGCAATCAGGAAAGAGAAGGAAATAAAGAAGACAGAGCAATCAGGAAAGAGAAGGAAATAAAGGCATCCAAACTTAAGAAAAAGAAGGTTAACTATCCCTGCTCTTTCAACAATATGACCTGATATTTTTAAAAACCCTAAAGATTCCTTCAAAAGACACCTAGAATTGACAAAGGAATTCAATAAAGACTCAAGTTACAATATTAACATACACAAATAAGAAGCATTTTTATACACAAATAACAGCCAAGCTGAGAATCAAATCGAAAATAAGTATTGCTTATAATAGCTGAAAAATATAAATAAAATAACAAGAAATATACCTAACTAAGGAGGTGGAAGATTTCTTCAAGGGGAGCTATAAAATACTGATGAAATAAATTATTGATGACACAAATAAATAAAACTTCATGCTTGTAGATTGGCACAATCTACTGTTAAACTGTCCCTACTGCTCAAAAGTAATTTATAAATTCCATACAATCCCTTCAAAAAACCAACATCACTTTTCACAGAATTAGGAAAAATAATCTCAAATTTAATATAGAATAAAAATAAACAAATCAACAGAAAAATATCTCAAATAACCCAAAAAAACCTAGCCACAAAGAACAAATCTAGAGATATCACATTACCTATGTTCAAATTATACTACAAGGCTATAGTAAACAAACTGGCATGGTACTGGGCATAATGGTGGACACAAAGATTAATAGAACTGGATAGAAAACTCAACTAACTGATCTTTAGCAAAGCAGAAAAAAACATACACAGGGTAAGTAAATCCTATTCAACAAAAGGCTGGGTGGGTGTGGTGGCTCAAATCTGTAATTCCAGCACTCTGGGAGGCAGAGGGGAGTGGATCTCTTGAGCTTATGAGCTCAAGAGACCAGCCTGAGCAAGAGCGAGACCCTGTCTCTAAAAAATAGAAAAACTACCTGGGCATTGCAACGGGCACCTGTAGTCTCAGCTACTTGAAGGCTCAGGCAAGAGGATCACTTGAGCCCAGGAGTATGAGGTTGCTGTGAGCTATGATACCATCACACTCTACCAAGGGCAACAAAGAGAGATTCTGTAAATGAATAAATAAATAAATTAATTAATTAGTTAAAAATAATTAGTACTGGAAAAATTAGAGATAAATATGCAGCAGAATAAAATTGTATACTAATCTCGAAACTTTTATAAAGTTAGCTCAAAATAGATTAAGGATTTTAATGTAAGATCTGGCACTGTAAAAATGCTACAAGAAGACCTGGGAAAAACTCTTCTGGATATTAGCTGAAGCAGAGAATTTATGTCTAAGATCCTATTAGCTAATACAACAAAGCAAAAATAAATGAGATCTAATTAAACTAAAAGGTTTCAGCACAGCAAAACACATAATGAACACAGTAAATAAATAGTCTACAGATTGGGAAAAAATATTCACAAACTACGCATTCAACAAAGGATTAATATCCAGAATTTACAAAGAACCCAAACAAATCAACAGGAAAAAAAACAACAAATAACCCTATTTAAAAGTGTACAGAACATAAACAGATATTGTTTTTCCAAAGAAGATATACAAATGGCAAACATACAAATGAAAAAATGCTCAGCATCACTGATCATCAGAGAAATGCAAATTAAAACCACAATGAGATACCACTTTCCCTGAATCAGAATGGCCTTTATTAAAAAATAAAAAAAAAAAGATGTTTGCATGCATGCACTGAAAAGCGAACCCATTAGAAAATAAGTCCTGGGTGGCACCTGTGGCTCAAAGGAGTAGGGTGCCTGCCCCATATAGTGGAGGTAACAGGTTCAAACCTGACCTCGGCCAAAACTGCAAAAAAAAAAAAAAGAAGTCCTGATGTAAAAAATACACCTGAACTCTTAGGTTTATCACAGCACTGTTTATAATAGCAAGTATAAGGAATCAACCGAATTTGTCTGTAAACTGATGAGTGGCAAAAAAAAGAAATACAGTGTATATATATCTCCCATGAAATACCACTCAGTCATGAAAAAGAATGAAATATATTTTGTAGTAACTTAGATGCAACTGGAGGTCGTTATTCTAATTAACGTAAGAAAAGAACAACAAAAAATATACCACACATTCTCACGTGTAAGTGGGAGTTAAGCGATGGCTATTGTAGGTTCCCGCATAGTGATTTAATGGACACTGATGACCCAGAAGGGGAAGGTAAGTAAGGAATGGAAAATCACCAAGGGGTTAAAATGTGCACTAGTCAGGGGATGAGTAAATAAAAAACCTAAACGTTTCCACTATGCAATTCATCCATGTAAGAAAACTCTACTTGTGCTTCCTAAAAGCACTTAAATACAAGATGAAAAAAAATGAATACAGAACTTACATTTCTATTTCTTCAGTGAAGATGTGCAAGTGTCCAGTGAACCTTTGAGAAGATGGTCACTGTCACTAATCATTAAAGTAAAGCAGATCAGAATCACAATAAGATATCATTCATAACTATCAGGATGGTCACTGACCAAAAATAAAAACAGAAAGTGATAAATATTGGTACAAATGTGGAGAAACTAGACCATTTGTATTCTGTTTGTAGGGATGTAAAATGATGCAGCCACCATGGATATAATTCCCACTTCTGGATACACAGTTGAACCTCTGTACATTGACCACCTAAGACACTGTAACCAACTGGAGAACACATAGAGATGGTCAACACATGGACCAAGGTCTACTGTACTAATAAGCACCTGCAGTGCATGTCCAGTCTATGAAAATTAGGTCAACTTAAGGAGGTGGTCAATGTAAGAGGATGGTCAGCTATGGAAGGTCTACTGTATATCCGAAGTATCAGGATCTCAAAAATATATTTGCACACCCATGTTGTTCACATCATTCTTCACAATAGCCAAGATATGGAAACAACTCACATACCTATACATATATTAACGGACAAGGAAAATGGGCTATCTACACACAATGGAATATCAATCAGCCTCAAAAGGAAGGAAATTCTAAGACATACAGCAGCATGAATAAATTGAGGAAAATTCTAACAGACACCACAGCATGAATAAACTTTGAGGACATCATGCTAAGTGAAATAAACCAATCACAACAGGCAAATACTGTATGTTTCCACTTCTACTCATAGAAACAGAAAGTATCGTGGTAGTTGGCATGGGCTGGGGTGTTGACAACAGGGGCATCTAGTGTTCAAGGGGTATGAAGTTTCTATATTGCAAACTGAGAAAGTGCTGGAGATCTGTTGCAAAACTGAAATTTGAAATACAAAGGATTATAAATTTTATTCATTCTCCTGACAGATATTTGTTAAGCCCAATGTTGATGTTATCTTTAACTCAAAACAAAGAAACATAACATCTAACAACATATTTAGGATTTGCACAGGTATTCAATAAGCTATATCTCAAACTAGTGAAAATCTCTGACATAATTTTAAACCTGGAAAGATGAATATCACATATTAATAAAAACAGATACAAACATGAATAAATATAGAGAAATAATATAAAAAATAAATACATCAAAATAAAGGATTAGAAGGAGAAAGGAAATCAGCCAGAGAGTTTTATTGATCTGTTAGCAGAATCTGTTTCTTCTACACATACATTATTGTAGTAAGTGATACAAGTTGAAATAAAATAGATGTAAGTTTAAGCATACATTTAATGTATTTAAACATTAAATGTTTAATTTAAACTATGGTAAAAAACATATGTATTTAAACTATGGTAAAAACACTTTGCTTGATAAAAAGCTACATGATTTATTTTTTTAAACCAATGGACACATTGAAAGCATTAAAATAAAAAGAAACAGAGGAAGAAAGCAATTGATTTCAAAAAATGAATTGATAGAGTTCTTTTAACCAGCTCATGAAAACTCGGGGAAAGCTGGATAATCAGACAGGATTCACAAGTTTCTGTGGTAATTGCATTTGAAAGCTCTAGATGCTTCCTAGTTGCATAATAACTAAGTTACCAAGGAGATAATTTAGACAGAGTTTATCACAGGTTGAAACTTGTTCATGATTACAGACCATATTGTGCGAACATGGGAGAAATTTCAATAATTTTCAGTAATACAGGCAGAAATTTAGCACAATAAAGATTTTCAGAGTTAAATGCAGGAAATAGTATTGAATACCAAACATATATTTTACAATATCATAATCCTCTCTGGACTTTGAACCCAAATCGCTTACATACGAAGAATATACACAAAAGATACTGCCATGTAACTAGAATCTCATTTAATCACGTTATAATTAGCCCTGTCTATCATCACACTGTATGGGGAGTGAAGCCATCCAGACTTACAGGCTTCCTATGTAGAGTAAAACCATCCAAGCTTATAGGCTTCCATTCCGTTTTTTCAGGTTCCAAAAGCAAGAGGGTTTTACCCTTTCAGGCATCTAGTGATACTGAGTTGAGATAAAACGTCCTCTTTTGCTCTCACCCTCATTTGAGGTGTTCATATAATATTGGATTACCCTTTATTTATACCCATTTAGCCATTCCTTTACCCTCAGCTACCATTATTCTTTCTCCCCATTAATACCCAGACATTGTCATCTTTGGAAGGAAAATTAGAATCTGACTGCAGGCAGCAATAATAGTCTAGCAATTCCTCTTCCTCGGGCCCTGCCCAGTCAATGGGGTGCAGAACTAGTGAGCCTTCTTCACTACCAGGCAATATAGCTGCACTCATTCTTAGTCCCAATTTTGCCAAGTGGGGTAAAGGCACAACTCATCCTTCTCAGATCCTTAGAAATTCTGACACAAGACTTAAAATTATGGTTACAGTTTCTTGCTTAGGAATCATTCCTGTTTCCAAAACTAGTAGTTGCAGGAGTGGCCCTAGGACCACCGTATCAATGGTTGGAGGGAACCAAGGTGATGTAAGGAAGATAGAAATAGGTATAATCACAAACATAGATCAAGTGTGAGTGTTCAAAAGGTCTCCAGTAACTAGACATCAGGGATCCAAAACAAAACCACTTTGAGATATCATCTAACTCCAGTAAGAGTGGCTCACATAACAAAATTTCAAAACTACAGATGTTGGTATGGATGTGGAGAAAAGGGAACACTTCTGCACTGCTGGTGGGAGCACAAGCTAATACATCCCTTTTGGAAAGAGCTATGGAGAATACTCAGGGATCTAAAAGTAGACCTTCCATTCAATCCTACAATTCCTCTACTAGGTGTATATCCAAAAGACCAAAAATCGCTTTAAACAAAGACATTTGCACCAGAATGTTCATTGCAGTTTCAATTCATAATAGCCAAGTCATGGAAGAAGCTCCAGTGCCCATTGACCCATGAATGGATTAATAAATTATGGAATATGCATACCATGGAATATTATTCAGCCTTAAAAAAGATGGGGAATTTACCTCTTTTATGTTTATGTGGATGGAACTGGAACATATTCTACTTTGTAAAGTATCTCAAGATTGAAGGAAAACATATCCAATGTACTCAGTACTATTATGAAACCAATTTACAATCACACTTTCATATGAAGAATAGATCACAATTATGGCTCAGGATGGAGGGGACATGATGGAAGGGAGGGTGAATGGTGGGATCACACTTATGGTGCATATTGCAAGGGTGATTGTCAGATCTATTAAGCATAAGAATATAAATGTCTTAATACAATAATTAAGTAAATGAGGTCAGGGATATATCAACCAGTACAATGTAAACATTCCAAATTTTATATGAAATCAGCACATTGTACCCCCTAAATGCATTAATGTATACATGATCTACTTCTTTTTGATTTAGTAAAAAAAATTAAAAAATAAAAAAAAGTAAAAGTAGAAAAAAAAAGAAAAGAAAAAAGTATAATCACTATATCAGGATACTCCTACCTTGGGCAGAATTCCTCATCCATACTAGCGTTCTTCTCCACCATAACTTCCCCAGACCAAAGAGAAAACTGGAAGGAAGTCTAGCCCGGACACTCCTTTAGTTCCATCCATGTTGAATGTGAGTACACACTTGTGAAGACATGAAAGCTAGCCCTTCATTCATTTCTGTCTTTCTATTTTAGACAAACATTCTTTACCCATTACACCTTCCAGCAAGCCGTTACAACATGACCTGTACAGTGCGTTGCTTGGTTGGCTGTCCACATCTGTGCACTAGCTTCTACTCTGTTTTTCTACAGCATTTTGAGCACTTGAACTTTCCGTCAGGCAAGCAAAGCCTAATCTAGGTTCTATGTCTATTCCTTTCAAGAATAGACATTTGTAGCCCTCTGGGGATACCAGCATCAAGTCTCACTTGCCAGCTATACACAAAGGCCTTCCCACCTGGGAATCTACCACCTAGCCATCAGCAATCTATCTCTTCTACTGGCAAACACAACAATTTTCGTTGGTATTATTGATTATAAACCTATAGATGTTAATATGATACAATATGTTAAATGGGAGAACATTTAAACATAATTGGTTCTAAATATTCACAGCATACTGCACTTTAATTGCCAGCCTGGTCTTGCTATGGAAATTCGGGAAGTGTACAGCACCCTATGGGGTTGTGTTCCAATGTACTAGGACACAAAAAGAGCTCTACTAAAGGAGCCAATAAGTATCAACTCCAAAGCTGTGCTAGTAAAATTGTAATGACTAGCCCTCTAGTCATGGTGGGGGAAAGTGCTTGATCTGTAGTCTTTGCCAAGATCTGTAGCTACTGTAATATTCCCACCATGACTGACTATAAGCTACCAACTTGACATCTCTAAATGTGGAGTTCAGCAAAGGCATTCACAGTCAGCATTTACAATTTGGTGCAAGCCAGATCCGGCACATCACTGTGACAGCAGCAACCCCTAAATTGCATTAGAATGGACATAATCTTCAAATCATACTAGGCAGGGCTTCCTTTGCTTAATAGCATTTTAAAAACATTTATGGTGCATACTAATCCACCATTCTTGTTGTCTGTATTTCAGAATTTATAACACATTGTAGTCTACTATTGACTTTTAAATACAAATATCTATTGCGCACCTTGATTTATATCTTTTCAGGGGAAATATTTTATCAGATTCACGCACAGGACTTCTTATGATTAGATTCTGAGACCTGTTAACTTACAAAGTATATCTTTTATCTCAATTTTCCCACAAATGTGAAACCTAAATGCCACACTTCAAACTTGTGGCTAAAGGGTCATATTTAAGGTTACACTGTTCTAGTATATAATTTATGCTTTAATTATATCCCTTTCAAATACTCATAGAGCTTAAAAAGATTAACCTCCATATAAACAATTTTCAGTCTGAGAAAAGATAAGAATAAGTGAGTCAATAAAAAGCAAAGTATTCTCAGGTGAAAGTGGGGAAAATTTAAACTTGGATGACATGGTAGTGCTAGAAAGAGCATCTCAGGGTAAATAATAACTTCGTTTTTCATATTTAGGAAGTATAATTTTGACTGTATGTTTGATAAATTCAATAGAGATCTTGTGTTTCATACCCTCTTTTATTCCTTCTTGAACTCCAAATACCCACAGCTTCCACACTGTCCTAATTCCTCAAACCAGTTCTTCAAACTACCCTCGTCTCTTTGTACTGTTACAGTTCCTTCTTATCTTCTTGCTGGGCTCCCAATACCCACCTGCTCTCTGCTTGTCCCAGCTCTTCTCTGTGACCTCTCACTGGTTAATTTTATATTCTTTTTATATTCTTTTATAGCTTAATCTTATAACCCACACTCAAACTATGTCTTCAGCTCAGAAATTTCTCCAAATTGCAGGTTCTTCTGCTTAACTCTTAGTTAGAGATCTTTGCGGGATGTTTCACCAGCTCTACACGTTCAGAAATGACCTAAAACAACTGTTCATCTTCGCGCTAAACTGTTTCTGCACCTGGAAGGTTTTACTTCAGTTGTACCGTGATTAACTTTCTTGCCCAGCTTGGAAACCCGAGACGTCATACTGTGGCGAGCTTTATATACCTACACCATAGAATCTCCATATTATTCTCCTATGCCTCATACTCCATGATCACCTTCAAAATAGTAGTTTTACATATTTAGTAAAGTGATAAAAATTATTTAGAAAACTAAAATATTATTTTAAAAAAACTAAAAATATTGGGTGGCAACGGTGGCTCAAGGAGTAGGCCGCCAGACCCATACCCTGGAGGAGGCGGGTTCAAACATGGCCCTGGCCAAACTCTGCAAAAACAAACAAACAAACAAAAAAACCTAAAAATATTATTCAAAATAGGTAGAGGAAATATCTGTTTTGGTTGGTACCCTATATTGGAATTAGGGGAGAGAAATGAGTGTTGTAGCCATGTAAATAAAGAATAAAGACCCATTTTCATGGCTTTCTCTCAGTTTCTGTGGCAAATTTGAGGTAATCTGAGGAGCTCATTTGGATCCACATAGCAGAAGTTGGACGCCACTGGACTGTAGAATAAAGTTCACATCTTGGGATACCATGTCAAAGCCACCATGGCATACTCCTTCTCCCCACCTTAGTCTTCGCAGCCCAATAATCTCAAACCAATGGGCACTTCCCCAAGAATCATGCTGTTTGTCTCTGTCATCTTTGATTATATTTTCCCCTTGAGACTGTCCACTCAATGTCATTTGGCCCTTTACTAGCATGTTTTAAATTTAAATTATATGACATTTCTCTCATTTATTAGTTAAACATCCCCATGTGAATAAAATTAAAAAAAAATACTTGCTATCATGAGATTTATAATCCTGTGGGGGGAGACAGATAATAAGCAAATACACAAACCCCAGGAAATAGGGAATTGCTTAAATCACCTGTTATTAGTGCCATGCTGGACACATGACAGCCACTCCAGAATACATTTAGTGAGCATCTTTTAATTGACATTTACAGTGATACATACTTTCTTATATATGGCAGTTTTAATTCTCAAAATTGTGTCAAAAAAGAAATATTACTTTGCCTCTTTCATAGATGGAGACAGGGATCAGAGAATTTTATAACTGTTCCTATGGCCACGTATCAGGAAGGTATGAATCTTAATACTAATGCAGAAATTTCCAATGTCAGAAAAAAAATCCATGTTTATGATAATATTGCTTTTCTCTAACTTTACAAAATTATCGAGTTCATCCTTTCTCAAGCCAATTCACATGCTCAAATTTTTCAATCCTCAGTGGATTTTACTAAATTCTAGGAAGTTTGTGGGAAGTTTTATAGTGTAGCCCTTTAGAATGCAAAGGATTTAATCATGAGCAGTGATTCTGCAAAATATGCTCTCAGAGTCCCACTGGTTTCAGCTAGGGAAGGAACAGTCTCCTGCAGCATCTGTTAGAATGAAATGGCTTCGGTAAGTGGTGTAGTGAATGCCTGGTATTTAAGGCATTCTGTGCTATATATAAGCACCAGATTAAAGCTTTGTTATTCTTTTTGAAAATGCATACTGCTTTGCAATAAAATTCTCAAATATTAGATGTGGGCTTCAAACATAATCAGAAAATATGATTTATAGTAGTATATGGTTACTATAATAATACGATGAGAATAAATAGTGCAAACAAATTAGGCACCTGAGTGCTTGGACTGCTGGTTCCTAGTGCCCAGATGCAGAAAAACATGCCATACAGGTCAAAACCTTTCCCTGGAGAGTCTGAACAAATGTTCTTTTTAAGCCTGCTGGAGTAATTTTCAAAAGAAGACAAAATCAGGAAAGCTCAAATTCATATTTTATTTCAAATAATCTCCTTTCACTTGTCAAAATAGGGAGATCATTTGGGAATTTAGTATAATCTAGGCAGGTATTATTTGCCATAAATGAAGAAATATCCCCTTAAGACAACTTCCTAATTGTATCATTAAAACTTAATAACTTAAAAAAATTGCCTCCTTGCTGGAAAACACCTGAAAATAATTTTCTATCTTTGTGTCTCCTTTTTTAATATGAAAAATGCTTTAGGTACCTAAGTTCTTACTGTTACTATCTCAACCTATTGTATCACATTTAAATACTCATATTATTTCTTTGGGCTTTTTAAATCTGAAGCTGTGATTTTACCTGTTTGAACTGATTATCTTGGAAGAGGGGGAAGATGGCTGACCAGAGTCAGCTTAAAAGCTGAAGCTCTCATCCAGAAAGAGAGATAATCTCCAGAAGGAACTGAATAAAGCTTAAGGTCGGGATCTGAGTTGAGAGAGAAGACTGATAACTGCACATCATTCCTGCTGAGGCAAGTTGCAACTCTAAGGAAGCAAATTTTAGGTACAAAATCCACCTCAAAGAGGACAAGAGTCCATCCCCTCCCCAAAGAGAGTGGCTTGCTGTGTGACTTCTACAAGTGAGCAGTGAACAGGAGACCTGGGTCTTCTTCTCCAGAGAGAGACTGCTGTGAGCCTGGGGATTCTCTTGACTGGCATAAAAGTCGAACAAATATCTTCCTGGACACTTTTAGTTCCCAGTCTACTCCTCCTCCTTCATCTGGTGGTCTGGCAGCCCACCCCTTGCAGAGACTGGAGTGCCCATGGTTCCTTGCTTAGGGCTGGACATTGCAGGGGCTGAAGAAGTGGAGCTGCACTGAAACTGTGACTTGAGTAGTAGAGGACAGGGACTCAGGGGAGGGTGACCGGCCTGGTACTGTGAAAGTGCATATCAGGGGTGGGTGGAGGCTCAGGAAACTGCACGGAGGTGCCTGCCACACAGCAGCGGCAATAGTAGTGTGATCCCACCAGGTTGAAAGTTCAGACACATCCCTAATTCTGTGGACTGCCAGAGGGACCCAGATTTTGCCTTGCCTGGGTACCAGAGGAACAGTGCAGCTGGGGCAAAGGTGCAGTCTCTGAGGGAGAAAAACATTCACTGCATTGTTAACCCCTGGCTTGGAACAAACTCAGGTGGAACACTCCCCAGTTTCCAATGAACACCAGAGGAAGTCAGACTTCAGCTCCTCCTGCTGGCTGATGGCACAGTATGACAGCCTGGCCAAGGAGGCATTGGCCCCCATTTTGACGCTGGCAAGTGCAAATCCATGGCACATTTGCTCATTGGACAGAACTGGGCCACAGCCCAACAGGTTTACCAGTGACTGGGTGTGTCAAAGGTACAAGGTGGGGAAGGCAGTGCCAGCTCCCCTGCACTAACTCTTTTGCTGGGCAGGCCTTTCTGACCCCACATAGCACCTGAGTGAGTCACACTTGAGCTGCCAGTGGACCCCTGCTATTGAGTTGCTAGAGAACTTTTGAATTCTCTCACTTAATCAGTGATTGTGCTGACCAGGACAATTGGTTTGGAACTCTCGATCTGTGCCAGTTATCCTGGGACCCTCCAGGGTTCAGCCCTAGTTGTGTGGTAGTGGGAGTGTCTTATTTTCCTCTTCCAGTTGTTTCCTCTTCTGTTCCCCATCAGGTGGGGGTGTCTTAGTGGCTTGTATTTCTCTTCAGCTGAGATTTCAGCCCAAATCCACTGATTCACTAGGATAGGATAGAGACCAGCTAAATACAAGACAGAGCCACCTAGCCCCATCACACCAAGCAGGTCCCCAGTGTCTTGTGCTGCAGTACTGAATGGGACCTTTGTAAAGCTGTAGGGGAAAAGCCGCAGTCACCAATCCCAGCTCTTTGGTAAAAGACTGGTTAATTACAACTCTAGGAGCCCTCAATTCAACTTCATCTTATCTGCTTCTCTAGCCAAATGGTGAAAAATAGTCATTCGAAAAATTCTGGCAACGTGAATAATCAGAGTAGATCAACTTCCCAAGGAACAACAATGGAGACACAACAGAAGTCATAAAAAAATAGCTGAGATGTCAGAAATTGAGTTCAGAATATGGATGGCAAATAAGATTAATAGAATGGAAGTAAAGTTGGAATTAGAAATTCAAGGAGTAATTCAAAAGTTGTCTCAAGAAATCAATGAATTCAAAGACAAAATCTCTAAAGATTTACACAAAATGAGGCAAGAAATTGTAGCCCTCAAAGATTAACAGAATGGAGCAGGTTGAAGGAAGGATCTCTAATGTTGAAGACAAAGATTTTGAACACTCCCAAATGCTCAAGGAGGTAGAAAAGTGGAGAAGAAAAACAGATCATTCCCTGAGAATATTGGGGGACCACTCCAAAAGAGCAAACATTTGGCTTATAAGAATTCCTGAAGGAGAAGTGGATGGCCCTAAAGGCACTGATGCTCTACTCCAAGATGTATTGGAGGCAAGTTTCCCAAGCATGGCAAGACATACAGAAATTCATATAGCAGACAGTTTCAGAACCCCAGCATGACTTAATCCAAATAAAGTATCACCTAGATACATTGTAATTAACTTTGCCAAAGTTAATATGAGGGAAAAAAATTCTATAAGCAGCCAGATGTAAGAAAATCATAACCTACAAAGGGAAGAATATTAGAATGACTGTAAATCTAGCAACTGAAACTTTTCAAGCCAGAAGAGGATGGTCATCGACCTCCAATCTTCTAAAACAGCAGTTCTCAACCTGTGGGTTGCAAACCACAGGAACTATATTAAAAGGTCATGACATTAGAAAGGTCGGGCAAAACCTGTGGTTCAAAGGAGTAAGGTGCCGGCCTCATATTCCAGAGGTGGCCAGTTCAAACTGAGCCCCAGCCAAAAACTGCAAAAAAAAAAAAAAAAAGAGAGAGAGAGTGGGAGAGAGAAAGGTTGAGAGAACCACTGTCCTAAAACAAAACAACCTTCAGCCCAGGATCCTGTATCCAGCTAAACTGGGTTTCATTTGGGATAGAGAAATCAAATACTTTAATGATATACACGTGTTGAGGAAATTTGCCATAACTAAACCACCTCTACAGAATATTCTCAGACCCATCCTCCACAATGACCAGCACAATGCTCCACCACCACCAAAGTAAACTCACCCAGAAATTTTTGAACAAAACCCAACTTCCACAGTGGTGAAAATATTAAAAATTTCCACTGGACATTTGAAAAAGTTGACACCCAAAACACTACCAGTCTTATCAATTCTCTCAATTAAAGTGAATGGTTTAAATTGTCTTCTAAAGAGTCATAGGTTGACTGACTGGATACATAAACTCAGACCATGTATCTGTTGAATACAAGAATCTCATCTTACCTTAAAGGACAAAAATAGACTCAGGGTGAAGGGATGGACATTTATAATTCAGGCAAATGGAAATCAAAAAAAGCAGGTGTGGCTATATTATTTGCAGATATAATAGGCTTTAAACCAACAAAGGTAAGGAAAGATAAGGAAGGTCACTACATATTTGTCAAGGGAAACACTCAACATGAAGAGGTTTCAATTATTAACATTTATGTGCCCAACCAGAATGCTCCTCATTTGATAAAATAAACCCTAACAGATATGAACAATTTGATATCTTCTTGCACCACAATAGTTGGAAATTTTAACAAACCTTTGGCAGTGTTGGATAGACCCTCCAAGAATAAACTAAACAAAGAAATGTTGGACGTAAACTTGACCCTACAACAAATGGACCTAACAGACATCTACAGAATATTTTATCCTAATAAAACTTCTTATCAGCCCATGGAACATCCTCCAAAATTGATTACATCTTAGGTCACAAGTCTAACCTCAGCAAATTTAAAGGAATAGAAATTATCCCTTATATCTTCTTGGGCCATCATAGACAAAAGTTGAAATTAACAATAACAGGAATCTTCATACTCACACAAATGCATGGAAACTAAATAATCTTATGCTGAATGATAGCTGACTCATAGATGAGATTAAGAAGGAAATTACCAAATTTCTGGAACAAAACAGTAATGAAGACACAAATTATCAAAACATGGTATACTGCAAAGCAGTTCTAAGAGGGAAATTTATAGTGTTGCAAGCCTTCCTGAAGAGAATGGAAAGAGAGGAAGTCATAACTTAATGGAATGTCTCAAGCAACTGGAAAAGGAAGAACATAAAGAAGAAATCTAAACCCAGCAGAAGAAAAGAAATAACCAAAATTAGAGCAGAATTTAGTGAACTTGAAAACAAAAGAATCATTCAAAAGATCAATGAATCAAAAAGTTGGTTTTTTGAAAAGATTAGTAAAATTGATAAACCTTAGGCTAACCTAACCAGAAACAGAAAAGTAAAATCCCTAATATCATCAATCAGAAATGATAAAGGTGAAATAACAACAGACATGTCAGAAATTCAAAAAAATCCTTAATGAATACAATAAAAAACTCTATTCTAAGAAATATGAAAATATGGAGGAAATAGACCTATGTAATCAATTTTGGAGGATGTTCCATGGGCTGATAAGAAGGGGGAAGCACACCCCCTTCTAGACTTAGCCAGAAAAAATTGGAAATGTTGAATGTTAGTACTATATCAAGTACTAAAATAGCATTAAGTATACAAAATTTCTCAAAAAAGAGAAGTCCAGGACCAGATGACTTCACAGCAGAATTCTACCAAACCTTTAAAGAAAAACTAGTACCTGTATTACATAACCTTTTCCAAAACATAGAAAAAGAAAGAATACTTCCCAACATATTCTACAAAGCCAATATCACCATGATCCCCAAATGAGGAAAAGATCCATCAAAGAAAGAAAATTATAGACCAATATTATTAATGAATATTGATGCAAAATATTCAATAAAATCTTAGCAAACAGAATTCAACAACACATCAAAAAAATTATACCCCATGATCAGTTGGTATTATCCAGGGTTACAGGGTTGTTCAACATATGCAAATCACATAAATAAAATAAAAAACAAAGACCATCTGATTCTCTCAATTGATGCAGAAAAAAGCTTTTGAAAATAGCCAGAATCCTTTCATGATCATAACATGTAAGAAAATAGATATAGAAAGGACATTTCTTAAACTGAAAGAGGCCATCTACAGCAAACCCACAGCCAATATCATATTGAATGTTGTAAAATTGAAAACATTTCCAATCAGATCAGGAACTCGGCAAGAAAGCCCATTATCTCCACTTCTTTTCAACATAGTAATGGAAGTCTTAGCCATCACGATCAGGCAAGAGAAGGCAATCAAGGGTATCCAAATAGGGGTAGAGGAGATCAAACTTTCAGTTTTTGCAGATGATATGATTTTATACATGGAAAACTCAACTACAAAATTCTTAGACATGTAAAAGGAATATAGTAGCATCTCAGCTACTATCAATACTCCCCAATCAGTAGCTTTAATTTTATTCTCTAAATTCTAAAAGCAAATTGCAATAAATACTATCTTAAATTTTTTTCAGCTTACACATATGTTTAAAACACAGATTTTGAAAATTATTTGTATATACTATTAGTTATGCATTTGTGTGTATATATGTAATCTATATTATAATTTCATGTGACATTATTTATAAATACTGAATCATCATTTATAATACCTTCCCAATAATCTGTTGCAAAGGTATTCTATTGTTTACTTTATCTTTTGGGCAACATTTAGGTTATTTTTAATTTTGTTCTTGTATTCTTAACACTTGTTTGTTTAATCTTTAAGAGTCTTCAAAAATTTTATATATTTAAAAGTTTTCTTAATAATTATAAAAATAAATATATAAAAGACTCTACTAGTAAATCTTCTTATTTTCTGCATCTCCATATATTAACAAGAATAAATGCCTGAAGTCTTGCTTTTATTTGGATACATGAAACAGGTAGCAATAGTGATTTTTTAGATAATAGTGTTTGACAAATCCATTATGTATTACATATATTTTTATAGTAATTTTGTAAGACAAATATTTCTCTCAATTTGCAAATAACTATTTTAAACCTCTTAGTAATATTTTCCTGGTTTGTTAAAATGGGTGTCTTCAGGGTGGTGATGGTGAGAGGGTTGAGAAGAAAAAGGATAGTATGGGTTTGTGGGAAGGAGTCTGAATTCAGCCTTGGAGATGCTGGATGCCCAAATGAAGTTATAGAGCAAGTAAGTGAACACACATTTTGAAACTTGGAAGAGAAGATTTTTCTTAAGAGACCAATTTGAATGTCTTCCTCATTAGATGTGGACAAGAATCTGTGGAACTGAGATTATCCTAGTAAAGTGTGCAACATTTCAGGCACAGGAGGCAAGTCCACAATCTTGGATCAGCAGTACACTTGGTGAAAAGAAGAAAGGAAACTCAGGAAAGAACAAAAAAAGAAAAGAAAAGTAGAAGGAAACGAGGAAGTAAGCATGGATGATGTCTTAGAAATCAAGGAAAGAGACAATTTCAAGGACAGGACATTAACCACTCAGAACTATGAATGATACTGGCAATCTTGGTTAAAGGATGCTTTTGTTGATATTCTAGGGGTGAAGGGCGTGAGGGGTTTCGGTGGGCTGATGATCTGCTGTCCAATAAAATGAGCAGAACTGTTTTGGAAGGCAAATGTGGACAACAAGAAAAGAAATTGCTGCTCTTTTATAAACTGTAGTAACAAATCTCCTGCATAGGTAGATGGAAGGACCAGACATTTTACCATGGAGATGCTAAAAGCTGCCTTCTTAGTATCCATTGTCCTGAGTTCAGCCTAATTTTACAGGAAAGTGATACTAACAGTTTTCTCACTGCCAAAAGTAGACATTCCAGTCAAAATAGGCAATAGATATGACCTGTTCATTATTTTGTATAACAAATGACTAAAAGCAATAGCAAGTACTCTTTTCTTGTCCAGTTTATGCAATTTCAAATTATATTAAACTATGAGCTATTAAGTTATGATGATCATAGTTGCCTTTTTCCTTCAGATTGATATTTTTGTTTTCCATGAACCAGGAGTTAACAGCAGGATTCCGTTTTTGAACAGTTCACAATTTGTTAACATATGATGCTTAAATATCTGTTTTTAACCAAAGTCAAAATACTGTAGGGAATTGAGAAAAGTTGTGCAGATGTTACCATTTCTATATTCCCTCAATGCATGACCTTTAAACATCCAGCCCTAACGCTCCCCTGCAGCTGCATGGCTTCAGAAGGCTTACAGAGAAAAGTGCAAGTGTGATTTCATGACATCCTCTGATAATTACTGCTACTATTTGAGTCTGCAGGAGACAATTCTTTGTTCTGCCTTACTTTTGTTTAGCAAATCAAACCAAAATAAAACCAAAAAAAAAAGCTATTTACATCTTTATTTTCCTTCTGTTTCATATTCAAAGTATTATCAGAACTACCAAAATCACATGAAGCCCCTGGCATTCTCTCACTGACTCTATTCCATACTGAACTGTGCAAAAATATTTTTAATTGCATAAAATGAGCAAATTTCATACCAAGTACAAGGCACATATTTAGCATCATAATCTCCTCTTTTTCCCAAGAGGTTTTTAAAATGTTGACATAACCAAATCTGACCCATAACTCTGGAGTCACAAAAAGAATGGATTAAGGTTATACTACACTTGGAGCTTATAGATTTCCTTCCTCAGAAGACAGGTGTTCCCTTGTCTTCTCACTTTAGTATTCATTCACTCACTCATTCATTCATTCAACAAAAATGTTTCAAAGGTAATTTTCACCTAACATTTTCTTTGTAGGACCTTTAGCAATCAAAAGAATGAAAATATTCCCTGCACTGATTGTACCATAGTAAGGAAAGGCATGTAAACACATGATAATCACTGCCTGAGGGTTCCATAGTAGGAACAAAAGATGTGAACATAAGATTCATGTTGTCTAGAATGTTGGTGATGGGTGTGGGGTGTGTTAGAGAAGTCTCCCAGAGGAGAGACTGGGGCTGAAGGCTGAGTAGTACCACCAAGATTCTCTTGCTGCAGCTAGGGTTACATGATATTTTTGATTGAGTCATATGTATTTCTGCCATCAAGACGCAAGTTTAGTCAAAGGGAAAAAATAAAAAAAAAAAAAAAGGACAGATCAACTCAAAGCCACAAAAGGCATTAACTAATGTAAATATATTGATTATGACAAATAGGCTATTCATCTATAACTAGATCTATATCTATGTGTAGATATAAAAATGAATTGATACTGAAAAAGTATTAATAAAAATGCTACAAATGTAACTACTAGGTCATTGAAATGCTCCAATTTACTATTTATTGAAGAGTCTTGAGATTGCTAGAACTGATACAAGTCTCAGACAATTAAACGGCCATTGTTTATTATATACAAGAAATTTTCAGGGTATTGTATAATTCCTTTAACTGAATGATGAAAGAGAAACAAAAATAAAATGCTTTTAGATGTCAGAGACATTATGCATACTCATAATTTTTAATATCACAATAAAAAAGCACAATTTGGGGGCTATTTTAATTTCATGACTCCTTATTTCCATTTCAGAGCTATGTGAAATAGGGCATAGTGACATCATAATTTTAGAGAGATAACCTCAGAGTCAAGACAAATTTCTTAGAAAGGAGACATTTGGCATGAGGAAACAAAATTTATTTAACAAACTGCTCAGAATAATTGCAGCACAATGTTCAGTAAAGATATCGGATATTTTAATGGGAGTTGCTAATGAAAATGACCGTATAAAAATACATGATCTCTTTTACATACCTGAAAAATTGATAACAATATATTCAGGTTCTGGTTTTTAGTGTAACTAATGCAACATGACTTAATTAACTTGTTTTCAAGATTTTTCCATCTGTTGGTACCATACAACTTTGAGTAAACTGGGGAATTTTTGTATCATCTTGTATCACAGCCAATATGGCAAAGATAATACTTAGCACCATTCATGCATCTATGCTAAGACTTTTCACTGTAATCCTCTGTTTACTTCCATGATGAACTAAAAGGAAATTATATGCCATTTCTTTCATCATTTTGTTTTCCTTCTTCCCTCAGTTTTATAATGTGTACCAAATAAATACAAATATGCAAAATACTAGACAGATACAGTACTGAATGAATCCTAGGGGCAACTCATCTTATTAGAGCAAATGGATGACAAAGTAATATAAGGCACTTTCCTTTTCCTAGTTTCTGTTTTATCTTGGTTGGTTAGACATAAAAAGAATAATTTAACAAAAAGTGGTAATATTGTTCCCATCCACAGAATCAGATCTCTCTGTAATGATCCCCGTGCCAGTGAGCAGTCTTCCTGCCGTCAGGTATTTTAGCAGAAAACTGGATACCACCAAAACTACTTTCTTTTCTTAACCTCGAACATACAGTTTTTTCAAACTCCACAGATTCAGTCATATAAATATATGTCTTGTTTCTGAATCCTCCTTCCACTAATATCCTTAAAATAGTCAGCAGAATGATTTACATCCAAATTAAAGCCTAATACCATTACGAAGCCTGATCCTAACAATAACTCTGAACTTACCTACAAAGTCCTATGCTGTCCCTGTGGCATCAAGAGTCCGTGATGGTCTGGCGCTCACTCCCTTCACTTGCTTCTCCCCTGCAGCACCTGCCACTCTCCCTTTCACCCACGTCAGCTGAATGGAGGTCCAGGAATATTCTGGTCTGGTATGTTCATGCTGCTGGGATTACCCAAACCTCTGAAGGGCACAGTCAACTCTCTTACATCTTTGTTTGTTTGTTTTGTTTTTCCGTTTGTTTGTTATTCAATATATATATATATATTATGTTAAAGATCTGCTATGTGCCAGATTCAGGGCTAAGTCTTCATAATGAAACCAAAACAAAAAAAACCCCATCAAATTTGCAGCTTCAAGGAGCTCAACAGTCCTGAAGAAGATGACACTGAAACTAATCAGATCGCCACTAACTTCTCGTAACTTTCTTACCTCCCCTTAGTCTTCAGGCTGCTTCAGCCCACCCGGCCTCATTGTTAACCAGACCTCCCACTTCAGCACCTGCACACATGGTGCCCTTGGGTTGAGATACTCTCCCTTCACACATCATCTTATCTTGTTCTCTTATTCTATTTAGTTCTCTGTTCTCTTCTCACAGGGGCCTGTACTCTTAATCTTTATTCATGGTTAAAAAAAAAAGATGTTTTCCCATTATTTTTAAAATTTTTTGTGTTCAAAATATGTATTGCTACTGAAGTTATCCTATACATGTCTTTTGCTGACTTTTCAGTCTCCCCCAGAATACAGGTTCTATTGAGGCTAGAACTTGGTCTATTTGTCCTCAAGACTTAGAACAGTGCCTGCTATGGAGTAGGCTCTTCTTAAATATTTGATGAAACAGTAAATGGATGACACAGTAATTTAAGCATGCACTGAGATGTTATACTAGGAGAAAATCCAGGGTGTAACAAGAGCATAAAACACATGGAGGTGGGAGAGATGTCTGAAGGGACCCAGGGAGGAATGGCATTATGATGGCCAAACTGAGGTCTGAAAAATAACAAGGAGTTAATCAGGACTTTGGATAAAATTTTCACACCAGTCATGTAATCTTTCTGAAGAGAAATGTAATGAATGATATAATTGATCTCTGAAAAACAGCAGTTCATTCATAAACAAAATATTAACTAGCATTTCTTGAGAATTTACAATGTGCCAGGCACTATACTAAGGGCTTACCTGAATCAACACATTTAATTTTCTCAGCAACACTTAGGAATAGATGCAATCCTCATCCCCAGTTTACAGATGAGGAATCTGAAACAGAGAGAGGAGAAGCAACTTGTCTATCAGCAAACACACAGCAAGTAAGTGCTGGGGTTAGGATCTGAATCTTCATCTTGTGCCTTAGTCCCTGTGCTCTTAATAACTACCCTGTAACAAGACTATCTCAAAAGTAAGCTAATTCTTATTAATTAATTAACAGATTACAAACAATTCCAATTGAGGTGGAGGGTTAGAAATTTGCAAGAAATGTAGCCTAAGAAAGAAGATGACATTCATTT
Source organism: Arctocebus calabarensis (assembly GCA_963573935.1). Taxonomy (NCBI): domain Eukaryota; kingdom Metazoa; phylum Chordata; class Mammalia; order Primates; family Lorisidae; genus Arctocebus; species Arctocebus calabarensis. Next base: position 47,516 of record CAUYON010018339.1, read on the forward strand.
GCAATAATAGCCAGTTGGGAAAGCTAACAGAAGTTTGAGTAAATGTTATTCTTAGGTATGTCAACTATAAAAATCTATGCAAAGATTGGGAGAACAATTTCCAAATGGTGGTCACCTGATTTCTAAGATTATGGGTAGTCTGATGAAATAAAATTGAAAACTTTATATAATTACATCAAAAAATAAAGTATTTAGAACAAAGCTATAATGTAATATCAAGACACGGTACTAATCAGATGATTGTATACTGCACAGGGACAAAATAAATGGAGAAGCCCATGATCTGGGACAGCCTGAAATTCAAAGGCACAGGAAAATGTACTAACTTAGGGTAATTGTGAGAAATACTTCGCTCGTTTTTAAAGAGTATGTTAAAACCAAGATTCTTATTTATATCTGGCACAAATTTAAATATAAATGACTTGTATGGAAAAATACAAATATCACATGTGCTTTATTGAGAATATAAGATATTATTTACAATCAGTATATTGTTTGTATGCTGATTATATGTTAAAATTATTATACCTTTTCTATAATTATATTCTTGAAATCTAAATTATAAATTTACTTGGGAAAACTCTGATAGAAAACACAAGAATTTTCTCCATATTATTAATTTTACTGAAATTGCTAACCAGAGGCATAGACATGAATCTGATTTGATATTTTATAGAAGGAGATTTCATTGATGTTAATAGCACAAGTCAAATTGCAATGAGGTTTTTTCGGAGAATAAACAAGTGTAAATCGAGTACTTAATACATGTTGGTACTGGTTTGGCCACTACCGTGTAATCAATCCTCTAAGTCGTATTAAATCCAACTGTTTTATCAAAAATTACTGATTATTTTTAGATTCTGTGTACTTAGATGTAATTCTATAAAATCATTTTGCAGGCTGAACTACGTACAATGATAGTGGTGTTGCAAAAAGTAATGTGACTATTCAAAATGTGCCTTATGCAGAATTTTAAATTGTATCCTATTCTCATTTGATATAACTACATTATAAATTTTTAATATTTCTTAAACATCATTTTAAGGAAAACCTTATAGCTGATAACAACTAGAAGTGTTATGTACTAAGTGTTATTCTTAGTGAAACACATATACACTCATTACTAAGAATGCATGTATGAATTCTCAGAAATATATGTACATACACATATAAAGGACTAAGCATATATGTGTTCTTAGAATATGTAGAGTGTATATGTATAGATACATGTAAATAGGTAAGAATATGAATATTCTTGGAGTACCTATCAAGAAAGAAAATTTCTACCACTCTGGGTGCTATTATTACTCATAATTTATGAAAGACAAAAGCTTAGAGAAAGAGTGTTAAGTAACTTACTTGAGTTCTTACAGTCAGTATGTATTGGAGGCAAGCATAATGATGAAATAGTCTAGCTTTGGAGTTCACAATATTAACCATCTTGATCTGCTAATACTACTTCAGATAATGAAAATTTGAGTTATCGGCTCACACCAGTAGTTCAGTGGTTAGGGAGCCAGCCACATACATTGGGGCTGGCAGGTTTGAACCTGGCTCAGGCCTGGTTCAAACAGCAACTACTACAACAATGACAACAAATAGCCGGGCATTGGGGGGGCACCTGTAGTCCCAGCTACTTGGGAGACTGAGGCAGGAGAATTGCTTCTACCCAAGAGTTTGAGGTTGCTATGAGCTGTGATGCCACGGCACTATACTGAGGGGGGCATAGTGAGACAGACTTTGTCTCCAAAAGAAAAAAAAAAGAAAATCTGAGTTATCTAAGTAGTCTAGATATCTGTCAGGACTGTCCTGTAATTCATTTACCCAAATTTTAGTATTTTATTTTTCTTTACATTGTAATTGTCTGTTAGTTTGAAATAGGAGAAAACTAGAATCCTTAAATATTTTAAATTAATGAAAGATATGCTGTATATAAAAAAACATTTCCTACAAAACCCCTGTGTACACTGAATAAATATTAACAACTATTATGGTGGCTACTGACTCAGTAAATCTTACAATTTATTACATTAAAGTCCAACATAATGTCTCTAATATATGTTGCTAGAAGGTTACTTATGTTTGAGATTTTGTAATGTACACAAAGAGAATGCTTAACCTTGAAATAGACATCAAGATAACATCAGAGGTTTCTGTTTTCCTCTCATACCCTAAGAAATCTTGGCTCTATGAGAGAATACTAACACATGTCAACACTTCAATAGTAGTGCTGCTACTATCGGTCTAAGTGCCATTATTTTTCTTCTGAGACTATTGCAACAGCATTTAACTGCTCTTCCATCTGGTACTCTTGATCTTTGTAGTATTTCTCAACACAGAAGCCAGAACAATTTAAACATTTAGTCATTTCATATTAGCCCTCTGATCAAAGGCCAGAGACTTAACAGTGGCTTTGAATGTTCCGTGTGATGTGTTATTTTTGACCACTACGTGTTCACCTCACTTTGGCTACACTGAGTTCCTTGTTCTTCCTTACATGCTCAGATGTGTTCTCTCTTTAGGAATTCCTCATTTGCTTTTCCCTTTGACACTAAAAAACGTAATGCATATACATGCATGGCTAAGTTTCCTATCATCTTCTCATTGAAGTCAAACGTGACAGCCCTGTGTGAAATTGTAAACTTACTCTTTCTTCCTAACTTGTCATTTTAGATCCTTCCTATCTTTTTCTACATGCTCTTCCCCATAGCATTTGTCACTGGATAACGTGCCATAGAACATAATTATTTAGTATGTTTACTGCATATTTGTCTGTGTTTCCTCTGGAATATAAGCTTCAAAAAGAAGTACAATCTCTGTTTTTTCAGTGATATATCCTTATGTGCTTAGAAAAATTTGTAGTACATGATAGTCACAAAATAACATCTCATTTAATTAATGGAGAGTTGGACTTACATACATTTAATTTAACAATTATATATTGAGCACTTACATGCATAAATTAGAAAAATATGATTTTTGTAGAAAAAGCTCATGGACTGTAAATTTCCATATGATTATATGGTCACTAATATAACCTTTTTCAGTATATAATGAAATGAATTATAAAATGAAATAATGTATTAATTACTAATTGAATACTACTATTGTTCTCATAGGTATTGGAAAATCATTTTTCTTACTGATGAAGTATAAAGAATAGAGTATTTGGATATACCATCTCTTTTTGCTACATAAAAGTGACTTACAGTTGATTTAAGTAAGAGAACGAAATGGGAAAAAATAGAAATCCATTAAAACATCATTCAAGACACAGTTTGAGAAAACATTTGTCTCTACAAATATAGTAATACAATAAAATTGTGCTTAATGCAGAGATTTCTGCAATTTTGAAATAATTATTCAAAAAATACATTTATTTTCCAAATTTCCATTGTTTGATAATTCTCTGATCAAAACTCAGGAAAGGAAAGAGAGTGCAGATTCCAACTGTCCCCCCTAAATAGTCATACTCTAATTTGACGAAACCAGAAGATGATTGACAGAGATGGAGATCAGTTATGTGAATGTCAGAACAATTGTTGATGTCCCTAGGCAAGGGACTACATTATTCTGTGAAATTTCATGAATTAAAGTACATAAGAAGCTTGAGAGGATTTAATATTTTTATTTAAGAATATTTGAGGGGTTACAAATGTTTTAGTTGCAGGGATTACTGTTGAAATGCTTGAGACAAAGCTATATCTGTACCTACCTAGATAGTGTACATGGTACCCATTAGGTTTGATTTCTCCCATCTCCACCTCCCCCCCTCACCACATACTTGATTTCTGTTGAGATTTTCTTCCAGCTGTGAACATAAGTGTAGTTCAGTGAGTTCCAAATTTTTACATGTGCATAAGAAAGATGCATATCTTTTCATTTGGAAGAGACAAATAAGGTGGTAAAAGATCATAAGAAGATTTAAAAAATTATAATTTTGTGTAGAAAAAATGGCAGAATAAAGACACAAAGTAAAGAAGAAGGATGGAAATGAAAACAAGAGGAAGAAAACGTGAAACAAGTGGGGATGCCCATGTAGAGAATGTGCTGACTCCTGAGTGAGGCGTGTCACACTCACAGGAAAGAGGCCCCCTTTGGTAGGTTAGTAGATGGGAGGGAAGAACATTATTTTTATGCTATGAATATTACAATTGCTCTTTGTTGCCCCCCCATTAGCAAAATGAAATATCAATAAAATATATATTAAGTGTTCCCCCCTACCTTGGGAGTATATCTAAGCAAGTCATTGATTAAAAACTTCTATTAAATGGAGGGCTTCATATAAGGTTCTTTACTTTTTAGACATTGTTTACCATGAATTCTTCCAAATCAAGGAGATACTTGGTAAACATTTCATTTTACGTAGATTGTACACAATTTCCAAGGATTTCAAAGAAATTAGCCATTCTCATGTAACATAAATTTACATGGGAGATCAAGATGAAATAATTTAAAAGAAATAAGCTTAACTAAACCTACAAAGTACCAAAGATAATTTTTCATAAAATTTATGTTGTTAATCTCTGTTGTTAGAACATTCCCACAAATTGACAATCAAAATTATTTAAATTTCCTCTCTTATAGTTCTAATACTATTTTTCTAGTATCAACTAGAATTGGGAACGTGAATTTCATCAGGCAACTGGCTTTTGGGGGATTGTTGGACAATATGTCTCAAGTCATAGTATTATTTGAAAATTGATTTAATGAGTATATATGATATTCCCATCAGCAACAAACCCAAATGGCAAATATGTCACATATTTTGCACTCTCTCTTTGTACTTTTGTGATCTAAATAGAAAAATCGAAAAAGATAACCTGTATTCTCCTATTTATGAGACATTTTAATTGAAAGTCACCTTGATGGAATTCATTTATCCTGTAGTGTGTTAATAATGTTTGGTGCACAAATACAAATGTTCAGAGGAAAATATTTCCTACAATCCATCTGACATCACACAGTCGAATCAATAGTGCTATCACATTGGTCAGTAAGATTGTGATCGTCTATCAATGTTGTCAATATCACTCTGGTCAGTCAAACTCACCTGCTCTGAAATAACAAATCTTAAAACTATGATGAAGAGTAACATTTCATCTTCCTTGTTAATATATATCCCAATAAAAGTATAAAACAATGATATCTTAGTCATAATATAGCTGAAGCAATTAAACATTCTTTAAGATACTTTACATAATATTGTCAAAATCTAATGCACAAACAAATGGACAACTATGGCAAATCTTCTAAACTCAGTCATAATCAAATAGCAATAATGTTAGACCTCTGATCTTCTCAACTGTAGTATTAATGATCTAAAATGATACACCCCTTCTCTTCAGAACCTGAGTGATATCCCCTACACTCTTCTATGAGTGACACCCATTGTGGTACTGTTTACAATCATTTATTGTCTTATTTGTAACCTACACTGCAGTACAAAATCCTTCATGGCAGATGCCTACTTTAATTGTTTTTTTTTTTTCTTTTTTTAGAGACAGAGTCTCACTTTGTCACCTTCGGTAGATTGCTGTGGCACCACAGCTCACAGCAACCTTCCAGTTTTGGGGTTTAGGTGATTCTCTTGCCTCAGCCTCCCAAGTAGCTACGACTAGGCACCTGCTACAACACCCGGCTATTTTCCTTGTTGCAGTTTGTCTGGGGACGGGGTTTGAACCCACCACCCTGGGTATTAGGGCGCCACCAAAACTACTTCAATTTTTGAGATCATAGTTATTGTCTACCAAAAGCTGAACCTCATGATTCCCTGAGAGCAGAGTCCTGATTATATTCTAGTCCACTGTCATACACCATGTCATCCAGGGAGGAGTGACATCTCTCTTGGTCCAAGGTAAACCATGGATTTTAGCTGAACCTTGACATTTCCTTCTATTTCTAGTGATTTGTTTAGGCATAGCTGTTAGACACAATGCCGACCAATGAGAGTGGGGAGGAAGGATTTTATACTTTCTTGGAAAGGTTTAATATGCCTTTTTAAAAAAGAAGAAGAAGAAAAAGAGAGAATTGACAACTTTCCTCCTTTGGAAACTTCCATTTGAGTCTGCATGTGATATCTCTAACAGTGAAAATGATTTAGAAACCATGAAGGACCAAGGATAGACGAGAACTTGTTTCTTGCATGTATTTTTAGCTACTGAACCACCATTCTTGGAGTTGTATGTCTTCTTAGTATGAAAGATAATTGATTTTTGTGTGTTTAATTTGGTAGTGTTTTCTGACATTTGAAATCAAAAGACTACCATATGACATAAGTTTTTCCACATTACTGAGTGGGACTCCAATGTTAAGTAGTGAACTCTGGGTTTCACTGCAGGATACAAACGTTTATGGGAAAATTTATCAAAAAGAATTATCTTATGCATAAAAGATGTACATTAAAGATTTTCTGAAATAGCACCCATAATATGAACTCACAATAAAGTTTTAACAAATAGTCATTATAAAGATGATGAATTGAATCTGCAAGGCATTTATTTTTTGTCTTCTTAATGCTAAATTTTTAAATTAGGAAAGAAAAGGCAGAATATTAAATTGATATTACTTCAAATTTGCAGGCTTGAATGTAAGTCACGTGTAAGTGTACAAAGCAATCCCCTTAGATTTGGATATTAAAAACAATCAAAAAGTTGTTTATAAAGTTTTCTTTCTGACATTCAAATTTAATTAATAGAGTCTTGACGCTAGACAGTGTGATTTATTTTTAAACACTGGTTTATAAAGAGCACAGAATTGTGAAGTGTCCCAGATGAAGGACGATATTACATCAAGTTCTCCACAAAGGCAATACTGCATAATGCTCCTATCAGGCCCAGCCTCTTTTAAGTCAAATGCCATCATCTTTCTAGATTATTACCAGGCAAGAACAAAGAGCCTTGATATGTGAAAGACAGCATTGCCATTTTGTTTGCAGCTAGTGGTTAAGTAGAAAATTGAAAATACACAGGCGTAAAAAGCACTTTTGTGATTTCTATGCAAATCTCTTTTACATGAGTTTATTAATCGTCTTATTTTTATCAGATTATCCATGATTTTCTGCAAAAGCTTTCAAAAATAAATGATTAAGGATAAATAGAAAAAGAGAAAAGCATTGCCTTCGCTAAAAATAAAATGTACATAACTGTAATATTTCCCTTCAGAAACATTTTTCCTTTGGCTAAATACACAAGAATCTGTCACTAGTTACAACTCATTATTTTACATGAAAAGTAGCTAATAAATAAAGCTTGAAGTGTTTATGCCATTTGACCTAATAATTCTATGATTTGCAAGATATTTTAAATTATTAGCACAATTTTAGTAATAGGTCCATCATAGCATTATAATAAAACATATTAATATCCAAAAAATTGCCAAGCAATGGGTTAATGGTTATGAAAATGATTGTTAGACTGTAAAATCACTGAGTAAGAATACCAGATCCATGTTCCTCAACCTCGGCCCTCAGCATATTGCCTGGTACACAGTAGGTGCTTGGGAATCTTGGTTCATTCTCTCAGTTATATATCCTACATATTAATTCAATGAGCACACATTATATTTATATTCATTCAGGAGTTTGCCAGCCACTATTGATACAAAGGAGAATAAGATGCAATTTTGTCTTTAAGGGGAAAGCGCTTGTGATACCTGTTTGGTGATACCATGGGGTAGGAAGGAAGGAAAAGAAAATATGAAATAGGGTTTTGAAGTGATAGCTAATACACCTCAGTGTCTGATAGTGGTTTGTGGAGTAGATGATGAAACCACGGGTTTTTACCAGGGAAACAGACAGAAAAGACAGAAGGGTTAAAAGGAAAAGGGGTAGAGTTTACCTGATTCAAAGAACAAGAGGAAGTCAGGGTTGCAACCTGAGAGAATCGGTCACGTACAGGAGAAAACAGATCTTCGCTCAGCAGGGAATGAGGGAAGATGGTAGATTAGGAGAAGGAGTGGACACAGAAGGGACCCAAAAGGTATTTCTGGAATGAATGTAGCAACTTGGGATAAATGAGACCTGGGAAAAAGCTAGATTTTTTCACTTTTAATCTACATGTCTGTGTTGGAAAACTTCTGGAGGAGCTCTTTCCTTGGTTCTCCTGATTTGTGTTTGCTTGTGTGTGATACAGGTGCAGATAGGATAGAGCAGAGGCTGAATAGCTTGCAGCTGGGAAGGCCTAAGAGCCTCTCTGATGTTCAGAATTCCTGAGCCTCCTGATATTTGGGCAACTGAGCCTCCTGATATTTGGGCAACCAGAGAGGAGCCGAGGAGTTTTCCCCAGTGACCTCTGTACAGAAGGAGGCCTATGTTATCAGAACAAAGCAGCAAGACTCGAGAAATATCCCCCCACCCTTGTAACTCTATTTGTACACCTCATCTCAAAAGGGATTGGGGGGACAGAAACACACTTCAAAAATCATGTATCTGAGATGTTCAAACACAAAGAATAACAAAAGGAAAAGTACCAAGCGGTTTATTTTGATTTTCATACACACCACCACTGCCTTCACCTTTTTTCCTTTGCTTTATTTTTAATATGATAATAAGAATATCACAGGGAAAAAGGATGCAGTTATAGGTCTCAGAAATTAAATTTGGAAATGAAATTGTAGATGATATTGATAAAGGGTTTGTGAAGGTACACTCACCCCAAATAGAGATCATATTTATGTATATCAAGAATTATCGTAAAGAGAAATATTTTTACTTAATTTTGACTTTTGAATGAATCTGGGAAACATTCATTTATAGCTTATCACCCAGTTACAATATAAATAAGATATATGTGTATGTTCATATGTTTTTCATTAAGTAGTAAAGGCTATAAATGTGAAACATTGAAATAGGTTTCTTTGAGCTCTTCCACAATGCTTTGTGCCACTCATAATAAAGTCCTAATTTTATTTCAAAGGCATAATATGCAAAAGTCAAAACTTTAACAAGGTTGCCCCTTACAGAAGTCAGACACAGGCGACCAAGAGATTTCAATACCTCCCACCCCAAGTCAAACCCAGCATAAAGTAACTTTGTTCATAACACTTTATCAGAATACTAAATTCCGTCCAATTATATATTTCACATTATGCATTTCCGCATTTTATTTCAATAAGTACTCTAACAATATTGATCAATATTAATCAATGACTATAACAACAGTATATGCCATTTACTTCTATGGTCATTTCTTTTTGAAAACTTAATGTTGTTATTTAATATAATATTATAAATGTATCTAGCACAAAGAAGAAATTATTTACCTGAAAAAAGACATTAAGTCAGATGATTTTTCTTTATAATTGCTTTCTATTTATAAAACACAAATTATGTAAACTAAAAGCCACTCAGGGGACAGATGGAGCTCGAAAATAAATCAAAATTCTGGCCAGAGAGCAGTTTTCTGACCTAATCTGGGCATTGATATTAGAGAAATATTCAGAAAAAAAGGCATAAAAAAGATCAAGTTGCACTCAAATTCCTTACTAGCATTCTAAATATATCCCCACTGATTAATTGTAGTAGTATATACCTAAATTCTGCAATTTTTATAGCATCGACATCTTATAAACTCAATTAGTTATTACTGTGAAAATTATATCACATGGAAGAAAACTGTATTATGAAACAAATAAGCATAAAAAAGTAAAATTATTGAGTAGAAGGCTTGAGTTCTAGACCTGATCCACTATGGAAATTTTGGCAAGCTGCTTATTGCTGTTTGGACTCAGATTCTTCATCCATAATATGAATATGAGCGATTTCATAGCATGTTTTAATGTCAAGTCTTCAAACATTTTATCTAAGATTTTGAATTTTCAATTGCTTTGTGAAAAATTAATTTTGCCTTTTTTTGGGGGGGGGGGCAAAGTCTCCCTCTGGGCTAGAGAGCTGTAGCGTCAGCCTAATTCATGCCAACCACAAACTCCAGGCCTCAATTGATCCTCCTGCTTCAGCCTCCTAAGTTGCTGGAACTACAGGTGCTCAACACAACTGCCAGCTAATTTTTCTATTTTTGGTAGAGATAGGGTCTCGCTTTTGGTCATGCTGGTCTCAAACTCCTGAGTGCAAGTGCTCCTTCTGCTTTGGCATCCCAGAGTTCTAGGATTACACATGCGAGCCATCACATGTGGTGCTCTCATTTTATCTTTAATATTTCTTTTTTATATTAGGAAAAAATAATTCCTCTGTGTACCTGACTGCATTTCTACATTAATCAGGACGTTCTTTTTGTAGTCCATCAAAAGAAAGTTAAAAGCCTTGACTATATTCAGATTATAGATATAGAGCCTACATTTATACAAGTAGGTTATGAGAATAAATTTTCAAGATTATAAGTAAAATTATGCAGCATTTTTCTTTATGAGTTATGTGCTCAGAGTGTATCCATATTTCACAAATGGCTGCATCTCCTTCTATAAGGTTGAATAATATCCATGTGTGTTTCAATGTATGTATGTTTTATGCCTCTCAATTCTTTTGTTTATTCATCTGTCCAAAACTCAACTTTTTATGCCTCAGCATAAATAATGATGAGAATAATGATGTGAATAATGTTGCAATAAAGATGGTCATGCAGATACCTATTTAAGGTACTGGTTTTATGTCTTTTGGTTTCTAGATCAAATGACGGTTCTACTTTTTATTTTTTGAGGGCCTTCCTTACTGTTTTCCACAGTGGCTGTACCAATTTACACTCCCACCACCCACATGTAAAGGCCCCCCTCCTGCATACGTGTACCAGTGCTTGTTAACCAATTGGCTTCCTGATAATAGCTGTTCTAGTAGATGTAATATCTCATCAGGGTTTTAATTCACATATCTCTGAATATTGATGATGATTAGTGATTTTTGAGTATCTTTTCATATATCTGTTGGTCATCCATATATCTTCTTCTGAAATATGTCAATGCATATCTTTTGCTCATTTAAAAATTGGGTTATTATTTTGCTACAGAGGTGTGTGAGTTCCTTATATGTTTTTGATATTAATCCTTTGTCGAACATATATTTATAAATATTTTCTCCCATTTTTTCAGTTTCCTTTTCATTTTGTTGATTATTTCCTTTGCTCGTCATGATCTCAATAAAATGTGGAACAGTTTAAAAGGTAAATACTTAGAAATAGATAGAAAGATTGGTTACCGGGAATCGGGAGAGGACAGAAATGGGTAGATGTGGATCATAAGGTGTGAATTTGCATTTATGAAGGAGGAATAAGTCTATAGCCCAAATGTACAACAGGAGGATGGCAGCTAATAATATTGCATGTGGAAAATTTGCTAACGGAGTAGATTCTAAGTGTTCTGCTCACAAATAAAGTGGTAGCCAGGAAAGGTGATGTAACATTGCTTGCTTGTTGTAACCATTTTACTATGTACATGTGTACCGAAGTATCACATTGAAGTCCTCCAATTTACACAATTTTTACAAATAGTATAAAAGTGGCCCAGCTGTTAGTGATCTGCAGAACACTAACAGCACAGAATCAGAAAGTTGTTAATAAGTGGGAAAAAAGAATGCACACGTGGGCAAACGAGGGCGAACTTAGAGCACAGAACCTTCCTGGTGCGGAACTGGGAGAGGAAACTGCCTTCCCTCTCACAGTATGGGTTCCTGCTCTGTAAACCTCTCTCTCCTCACTGTAAAGAGAAGTGAAAGTTATCTAGTGAGTTTCTGTATCCAGTCAGCCAGCCTGTGTCTCTTTAGAGGGCCGTTTAACCCGTTCACATTTATAGAAACTAAGGACAGGGAATTCGCCATTGTGGATTTCAATATGTGGTTCAAAGTATATGCTTGCATTTCTTTATGTTGGGGGTTTGTGCTGGTCATTATGGAGGATAGGTCTGA